>JANJGK010009629.1:0-20149 GCA_039081455.1 Macrobrachium rosenbergii
CTTGGACCGTGTCTTTCGAGGGAATGGAAAACGGACTATGGAAAGTGGGCATGAGAGAGAGAGAGAGAGAGAATTATCTGAACATAAAACTTACAAGCTGAATTTGAGAGAGAGAGAGAGAGAGAGAGAGAGAGAGAAGAGAGAGAGAGAGAGAGGAGAGAGAGAGAGAGAGAGAGAGAGATGAACTGAGGTTGGAGAATTATCTGAACATAAAAACTGACAAACTGATTTGTGTGTGTGTGAGAGAGAGAGAGAGAGAGAGAGAGAGAGAGAGAGAGAGAGAGAGAGAGAGAGAGAGAGAGAGAGAGAGAAAATTAGGCCTGAGATATTTCTCTGCACAGGAATCAGACAAACTGATTTCGAGATAACGGAAATAACGAAAATGAACGGACAACCAACATGATGCACAAACACACATAAAGGGAATTAACCACAGGTAGAACAAGAACTATGAGACTTCAATCACATACATCGTAGGGAGAGGCGTTACACGAAGGTGGGTGGGTGGGGTGGGTGGGCTGAGGGGTGGGGGGGATGACTTGCTGCTGAGTTACGGTCACACAATACTGTGACCTCGGCGCTCCATCTGACCTTAAGCGGATGCAAATGACATGCCGGGGACAGCCTCATCGATATACACATTTCCATACTGTATCTGGGAGCCTCAGTGTGTGCCTCCGATCTTCATACTACCATTATAATGCTAACTCCTGTTTGTGCTCCTTCAATATTTATTCACTATATACATCTTGTAAGCCATATCTTCTGTTATGCTTTGATGGATATTTACGTTATCTTACTTTTACAAAATACCTTTAACCTTAATTTTAATTTGGCAGATTCCTACGTTTATTTTGAGACGTGTAAATTTTTTTATCATTTAATACTCACCATTTTTTCCGTTGTTAGACATTGTGACATAACTCAATAAACTTCCTCATTATATAAAATCATGATATTCCTTGTCCCTATACGACAATTGTTCAGTTAATTGTGACCCTTCCAAATCGAAAACTTTTCATCTTTTGACCTGAGCTATTGAGAAAATTAGGTTGACCATCCGTCAGCCTTCTTATTGAAGTATTTTTCTATATTGAAGTATTTTTCTATTTAATTTCTTTTTTGTAAACTTTCCGGTACTAAAATTTCGATTTCCTTTCTTTTCCGTTGCATGAAACTTCTTGAGTTTCCATATCATAGCACCCCTCCAGCTGTAAGGAGTTCTTTATTCTTTTTTTTTTTTTTTTTTTTGCTCATCTTCATCAACCTACGTACATGATCACAGTCGTTGGGAGGCCAGTTTAGATGAATTCCTCAATCATCCTCAAGATTCCTCGTACCGTTTCTCGTCTTTTACTGACGAAATTTCTTTATAAAGTCTCAATACCACATCGTCCGTCACCAACTTATTTTCGTATGGAAAAACTTCTTTATATAACTTCTCGAACATCCTTCTTCCATAGTAGCCTTGAACATCACCGCGCCAACCATACCCTTCCTTCTCAATCGATATTTCCCCAGACACACGTGATCTACAAAGGCCCTACTTGGAATCCTATAGCCATTGTTGCTTCCATTATCATTTATTCCTCGCACAGCATCTCTCTCTCTCTCATTCTTCCCATTCCTTTGTTCCGTTTTTCCCCGTCTTTTCTCTCCTCGCCCACAAAATACCCTTTGTTGTTGCTGCCTCTAAGCGTGCACCCTCTCGTGGCCTTACTTTCGTTCTTACTTCCGAACTCCGTGTAACTCTTCCACGGTAACAAAAAAAAAAAAAATAAAAAATAAAAATAAAAAAATAAAAAATAATAATTTTAACTGAAACTTGGAACAGGATTGAGGAGTCGGTGTGGTGAGACCGCCGCCAGTGGGTCACAAAGAGGCAGGAGTGCCACCAAAGTAGTGGTATTACCAGCAACAGTATTAAATTTTCACTTTTGTTTCAATTCAATCCAACATGCTCACATGGCTTTGTGAAGGCTATAATACAGACTATGACATATTTATTTAAAAATGGTAAACAAAACAGGGAAATTTACACGAGGTATTTTTTCTAATCCCAGTTTGGCTGTTTTCAGTGACCTGCCAACAACTATTTCAAGTAAGGATTTTAATGCGCAGATGATAAGAAAATGAGGAAGGAGGAGGAGAAGGAGATCGGTGGTAGAGGTTATGGGAGAGAACAAGTGTAGACATGAGAGGAGGAGGAGGAGGAGGAGGAGGAGGAGAGACGAGGTCTTTCCATTTCTGAGAAGTCGAGTCATGTCATATTTATGATGTGTATTGGGGCGGTGGAGGATATCGTCTCGTACACGTTACCCAATAACTCTCCACAAGGTGAGAAGAGACGGAGAGAGAGAGAAACCAGCAATCATAAATTATCCCATATAGAAACACCAAGAATTAAAAAATATACAGAAATAAAAATAAACTTGAGACATCAAGGCGTGAATTGAAAAGTGAGTAACATACTGCAATGCATACACAAAATATTCGTTTTAAATAGTCAGAAACATAACTTTTCCACACACACACACACACACACACACACACACACACACACACACACACATATATATATATATATATATATATATATATATATATATATATATATATATTTATATGTACACGTGTATTTGCATTAATACACGTGCGTGCGGAGGTGAAAACATGCACGTAATAGATAAAAAAAATTAGGCTACAAAAACATTAATTAACCCTAACTTAAAAAATTGAAAATAACGTCAAGATAACGATTAAACACGGACAGTTCTAAAGCAGACACCACCCAGGACCCCATCATACTCTTGACTTAAAACCTGAAGAAGAAGAAGAAGAAGAAGAAGAAGAAAAAAACCCCTTGGGAAGTGCTAATCCCCTCTATAAGAACAAAAGCAAACCCGGCAACGTATTTGGCACAAGAGCATTGGTAATCTTCAATAAGGTAGGATGAAGCGTCGGTGAGTGTGTCTTCTACTCCTGGTTTATAACACGTCAATTCCCAACCCGTTACGACGTTCGGCTTTTGTCTAGAGACCCCACTCAAAGTACTGCCCATATCATTCATTGTTTCCATTTACTAAAACTACAATATAATGAACATTCACTGACTCTATTTACTGAATGTCTAACGCCATCCAACTCTTTCCATGTTCTTTGTTTCGCTTTCGAGTGGAAAATTCTAGCCATTTAATTCATTAACACACATCTTCCCTTCCGCTGAATGAATAATTCGAGCTTTTCATGTATTCTAACTCTCAGAACGCGACTGGGTGTTTTGAAAAGTCAATCTCAGCGTCTGTTTGTATAATTTCTGTTTATGAAGACTCATAATAATTTCCATAAATATGGAGACACGCAGACCTTTAATATATATATATATATATATATATATATATATATATATATATATATATATGTATATATATATATACACTGTATATTTACATATACATACACACACCTTTATATATATATACATACATACATACATACATACATACATATATATATATATATACATATAATATATAGGAGAGAGAGAGAGAGAGAGAGAGAGAGAGAGAGAGAGAGAGAGAGAGAGAGAGAGAGTAGGTAACAATCTATGAAAAACATGATATAAAAAAAAAATCCTATTCATGAAAAGCCAGATATCAGAAACTTACCCGTCCGGGTCACACTTGATTGATCCTGCAGTATCGCCAAGCACACACAAGGCAACATCAAACTTCCTGGTAATTCCCACGCAAGGACACTACGCCACTTACGAAATAGACATCACGGGGTGTGACCTTTAATTTTTTCGTAAAACACGGGTGACCTCCACTTGGCACAAATAAACATCCTTCTGTACAATTTATGTCTGCTGTTCATGTTTTTCTTCTTCATCTCCGACATGAGAGAGAGAGAGAGAGAGAGAGAGAGAGAGAGAGAGAGAGAGAGAGAGAGAGAGAGAGAGAGAGAGAGAGAACAAGTTTATACTAACTAACTTCCTATCCATTTTCAATGAAATTTATACGTGTTACAGTTAGAAACCTAGAGTAAATATTTATATTGCTTGATATAAATATTGTACAAACGTCGTAAGTGAGAGAGAGAGAGAGAGAGAGAGAGAGAGAGAGAGAGAGAGAGAGAGAGAGAGAGAGTCCAAAGCAATCTCTCAAATGGACGTTAGACACGAATGTCCAAAATAACTTCCCATCCCAAACTATTTTCATTTGGAGGAATAAAAATACTTACCGGAAAAAGATACAAAAAAAAAGGAAAGAAAAAGTAAAGATGGAAAAAGACTGCAACCGCGCGCATGAGCGAGATGTGTAAATAAAAATAACGTACTGCGGTGACATATCTTCAAATATATAATGATTAATTGACTGATAATCTAAAGGCGATTTTGGTCAACTGAATCAAAGTAATGATGTCCATTATTGTCACCAATTCATATAACGAAAACTAAGAAAAACATGCATGAGATGTTATAGTATTTTTCCCAGCCGTTTAAAGTTTCAATGGACAAATTCTTTTCTAATAATAACAGCGACGATGCATAAAATACGATGTTCAGATCCTGTAAGCATGTATGAACATACGTATATATAATATACAATCAATCCACATGAAGGAAAGTATGGATGGATTGCACATTTCATTTCTTCGTGTCCATGAAGATTACAATTGACATACTGATAATTTATATACATACTTACATGCATATAATATACATTACATACATACATATATATATGTGTATATATATAATATATATATATATATCTGTATATATATATATGTATACAAATCACAATGAAGCATAATTCGATTAAGCAAAACTTTGATAATGATCTATACATTACAAGGAATCAACAACAAAATACCCAGATAATTATAATTACTTTTACATAACGAGGAAGTAAAACTCATAAAAAACAACTAACGATATCAGCAATGGAAAGACGTCATTCAACAAGTGTCACCAGCATCCATGACTTCAGTATCACTGTCTGACGTCACCATCTGTGGCATTAAGGGAAAATCAACTGAACGAAAAAAATAACATTAATGATGCAAATTAGAAAAATAGTTCCTTAATAAAAAAACTAACACAGGTAAAAGCAACAAAATGAACCACAAAACACAAAAGCAATAAAACAAATATCAACAACAACACTCAATAAAAAGTGTGCGTGCGACAAAAACAAAAAAATATGCTAAATTTAGAACTACAGCGGTGAAAAAAGAACCACATCGCCAACCACAAACGGAATAATAACACCGACGTCAACAACAGCAGAGCTAATTCCAGACACGGAACGCAGCCAAAGAGACGATAATGAAGAAAGGCCAAATCCGTCACTTCCCACACATATAAGGCGACCGACGATACGCAAGCGGACCTTTTACAAGACACTTAAATTTGTACCAGCATCTCAACTACGCCGCCGAGACGCGTAAAATTCCCCCTTTCACATTTGCGCTACCGGATATGGGAGGGCATTCCATGCCCGCCGCCCATAATTGGGGGCTGGCGTTTAAGGAGGGACTAGAAATGACGAAAGTGCCATCCGTGCGGATACACGATGGTACAATCAATTGCAATAAGAAGAAAACAAAAAAGCAGTTTGAATGGTCACAATGATGATCATACACCAACAAAAGGAAACAAGAAAGAAAAGCTGTTTGTGTCACCGAAGGGGAAAAAAGGGTTGGTATGTCATTCTATCATAGACAGCTGCATTGCCTACGTACAAAAAAAAAAAAAAAAAAAAAAAAAAAAAAAAAAAAAAAAAAGGCAATGAATGATCGTATTGCCGACCTTATTCACTGTTGGCAAACTTGCTTGTTCCGGGTAGAGATTCTTTAATGAAAAAAGTAAACAACAGCAAAATTTATTGATGATAGAGTTGCATAAATAGATCCGTATGCGTCTTTTATTGCATATACCAAACACATATGTACTCGGTTTTTGCGTATGTATGAGTGTGGGTGTATATAAATATGTATGTATTTATTATGCATGTATGCTTAATATTCAAACACTGGCCACTAGGTATAAAGCTCTTAAATTGAAGCACACACGTGGATTAGTAAAATCTCCAAGAAACTGAGAGGTATGAACAATCACCTAAAAATGAAAAGAAGTAGAATAATTCAATAAATGACGAGAAATGCACAAAAACCAAACGGCAGCTGGAACTAAGTGAAACAAAACTTGTCTGGATAGTTGATCCACGAACCTAAAGGTGAAGGCCACCAATGATAATTATCTGTTATCCCACCCATTCTTCACCCATATATATAACCCCATTATCCTGGCCATTCCTCACCCACAGTCACCCCCATTCGCCATCATCCCTACCTACGCGGCCTTAAAACCCATCAATTATATCAAACTGTCACTTGAACGCATTATCTCATTCGCCAAATGGGCCCCGACTCCTATGCTGCTGCAAGGTATCGAATTTCGAGGGTATAAATATTCCTAGATCTTTGTTCAAGAGGTCTTCCTTGTCTTAGATATGGCTTTGTCACTGGCCATGGAAATAAACACCAACACCTCTTGAATTGTACAAGTCTTTTCTTTATAGTCACGCGCTGTCCTCATTCTCGCTTAACCGATCAGCTAAGGTTTGTAGCAAATTTCGTAACACAGCTTTATGG
Source organism: Macrobrachium rosenbergii (assembly GCA_039081455.1). Classification (NCBI taxonomy): domain Eukaryota; kingdom Metazoa; phylum Arthropoda; class Malacostraca; order Decapoda; family Palaemonidae; genus Macrobrachium; species Macrobrachium rosenbergii. The sequence goes on from JANJGK010009629.1 coordinate 6,661, forward strand.
GATGAGGTAAACACTCTCAAATAGTTTATATTTCTTCTGTATGTAGATAAAATCACTGTACCATTTAAGCCCCTTTGTTGCAAGAATATGATTCATTTTTCAACGTTGTATATTAAATTCAGTTCAAAACATTTCGAGTGAAACAGTTCATTACATGTTTCAGAATACAGGAAATTTCTTGCACTTCACATGAGATTCTGTAAGTATGCTTCATGTTTTTTCCCTATTTGTCTTTCATCACTGCAACCTTAATGACCTTAGGAATTACCATACGAGTGCGCTTACGTTCGAGAGTAAAATTTATACTAGTTCAACATACTTCTTCACATATATGCGATGCGCTTAGGTAACTAATCAGTGAGTACAATTATTGGAAAACAATTATTATTAAAATCAAATTCCATTCACATGATACGTAACTACCAAATAAAAAAATAGAAAAAATCTGTGGCTGAACTTCAGTGTATAAATCCCCATCAAGACATTTTTACTAAATTACTTTGAAATCTATTTCTGTAAAAAAAAAAAAAAAAAAAAAAGAGCCTTAGCCTTAAAGACAGAAATTCATCTGTGGAAACACAATCTGATTAAATCGACGAGGAATCAACTTCTTTAAAAGCAAGCACAGTGAATAACAAAAAATAATTAATAAAGTCACACCACATAAACCCCATTAATCTGAAATCACTGAGGAAACCTTATTTCCATCTCATTTCAACACCATGAAAGCACAATAAATATTTTTAAAGGTCACGGTAATTAATTAACGAGAGAGAGAGAGAGAGAGAGAGAGAGAGAGAGAGAGAGAGAGAGAGAGAGAGAGAGAGGCTTTCATTTGATGCCGACGACCCATCCATACAAATGACCTGATGAGGGAGTGGGGAGGGGTCGGGGAGGGTGTCCGGGGGAAATGGAAGAGACGTTTTATTAAAAGTAGGAGAAAGGAAGGAAAAAGGAATAAAGGTAAGAATGACATCGAGAGAAATTAAAAAAGAAAGTAGGGTAGAAGGAACTTTGATACCAACCGGAAAAGTGATGGAGGACTAACTGATTCATGTCATACAGAAAGTAGCATCACAACAGCCAAGCTCTTCGAGCCTGATAATATAGTTCCCTGCAAAATTTTGTACTGAAAGAAAAAAAATATTTTAAAAATATTATCTCGCATAACAAATTATAAACAATTCTCACAAACTTCTAAATGCTTCCACACGTCAGAGCTCGAATTATGCATAAAAATGTAAAGCAGCTAAATTGGAAGAAATGGAAGGAAGGGGGACAGGGGTGAGGATACGAAACTGAAGAATCCTAAAAAGACGAGGGAGATTTAACTAGGAGACACCAACGGGACGGTGACACAATCAAGCCCGAAGCGACGGCAACAGTAGCTTAGTAGGATCCCCATCTTCTTGGCACGAGCCTCAGTGATGTACAACATACACTTTCACCTTCCTTTTCCCCGTTCTTCAATTCGCTGGCTTTTGTTGAGCCCAGACAAAGGAGCGATGCCCAACACAATGATCCCAGATGACGAAACACCCGTCGACTATTGGTATCTGATAGTTTACGAAGTGGGTTAATTAGAGCGCCCGTGTATGCCTCGAAAGTATTTTCATCTATTATCATAAACTGGCGTTGCAACAGAAGTGGTCATTGTCTTCAAAACAGGAACGAAACGGGCCTCGTTCCACGTACAATGTCTGCTGTCAGTAATATCGAGAAAGGTATCAATAATTTCCGTGTCATAACCTGGGCTTTTCTTAGGGGCCGATGAAAACGAAATACCAATCATAATAAATATTCAACGACAAAAGATGTTAACCCCCCCCCTCTCTCTCTCTCTCTCTCTCCAAAAACAGATCAAATAAGACTTACCAGTGAATAGGTTGTGGATATGAGATCTTCCCAAGCCCTATTTATTGTTCTTTAAACAGATTTCCCTCTTGTTTCTCTTCCCGTCGAGCGCGGTGGGCTATATTCCTTAGTTTATCTCTTCGCTTCCCTCTGTAGCGCTTCACTATAAGGATTTGTCTTCATATCTTTTTCGTCTTCACCTTCCGCATTCCCTCACCATCTTGTCCCGTAAATCGGTTGGTTTTATGGTCGAACCTTGTTCTGTTTCTCTTTATCTTTCTCTCGTTCTTTCGTTGAGCTGCCTTGAGGTCTCCTTCTGTCGTTTATTTCGTATCGTTTGATTTACAATTTTTTAAAGTTCTTCCTTGAGACTCGTCTCTTCGCGTCAAGAGTCATTTTATCCCTCACTTTTCTCTCTCACGAATGCTTATACATTTTATTTTACTCTCTCTCTCTCTCTCTCTCTCTCTCTCTCTCTCTCTCTCTCTCTCTCTCTCTCTCTCTCTCTCTCTCTTGCTGGGCCACTTTACTCGAAAAGCCAAAATCCTTTTAGTCTTTACAAAAACGAAAAATACCAAAGCATCTAGTATTCTCCCTCTAAACCTAGAACCATTTCAACAAGCGTGCATAAATTACATGATCCAGATATGAAGTGTTAAGCACATAAAAGAAAAAAAAAAGATGACAGGACCATGGAACTGCGAGCAATTACTTGGGCCCTCAGAGCGAGGTTTTCAAGACGTGCCAAACGCTATAAAACGCTGGAAAAAAAAAATAAGTCTCCAACTCACTTGACCTTGACATTTCTGAAATACCAGGCTTCCAGCACCTTCACCGAACTTCCTTATCCTTTGGATCAATAAATAAGAGGGTTAAGTGCTATAAATCCTATCATTATTTAACAGTAATGTTCTTCGATCTTTTTATATAGATGGAGTCAAGGACACTGCGTGATTCCCCAAATAAGGCGCTGTATTATTTTCTTAGAGATCAATTTAAGTAAAAAACTCTTCATAAGTGCGAATACATAATATATATTGTATATGTATATATATACATATATATATATATATATACATATATATATATATATATATATATATATATATATATATATATATATATATATATATATATATATATATATATATATATATATATATATATATATATATACACTGAATATGTATATATATACACTAAAAGAAGATACTCTTGTCATTCACTTAATATTAAAATGCAATATTCATTGCAATACAACTAATTCATGTAGTACTTCTGAATTTGGAAATTTTGATAAAACTGTACTAGTTTAAATATCCAATTCACGGCAGAAGCAAGTAAATATTTATTCTAAGCGATATGATCTCGACGCAAGCCTTCAGATTTCTAGAAAGGGCGATTCGGAGAAAAAAAAAAAAAGGAAGGAAATACCAAGAAAACCCAATAAAACCCCAACTTATGTTGAGCAAACAAGCTTCAGTTGCGTCCGGTCTCATTTAGTTGAATGTTTACCTAACCTTTGACTGAAGATTAAGGGATATCTTTTATGGCAATTCTCGGCCAACACTAAATGACCAACGCTATTAAGAAATGGCTTCACCACACTGCTCTTAAAACTAATCCAGCGATTCTTCAACGTCTTAAGAAGTATTTCGGGAGATAACAAAAAAAAAAAAAAAAAAAAAAAAGCCTGCTGGCATCAAGTTATTGCACGATAAAACCTGCTTTGTAATGCCATAGCATTTTAATCTTGTCACAGCACCTTACGAAATTTATATGCGACTCTCCAAATTCGCTTCCTACGTTCAGCATATGCTGCAACATACAAAATACACTAACACTGAAAAAAATAAGCAAATAAATAACATTAACATTGCAGCTGACTTCTTGACAAACTTCGGTAATAAAATACATTGTATATACCTTGCAAGATACGAGTATATCTTATTATCCCTGCGTAGGAAGCAGTTTCGTCATCATCTCACAAAAAAGTAATGACATCTACAATTTTTATTCAGCCATGACAAAAATGAAAAAAAAAAAGACATTTCTCAGAAGTCATCTTTGTCGTTTCCAGTCAGTATCTTGCATAACCTTATGTGCTAAAAAAAGTTATTTAGATTACAGTTTAAAAAATACATAAATAAACAAATACATCCAGCATAGGCGAAAAACTTACAAAAATTCAAAATAAATAATGAGCTTAATATTCAAACAAAAGAAAAGACAAACCATGAAAATTAAGAAGAGTGAAAAAAAGTATGTGTCAACTGAAACCTGACAAAGACAATATAAAAGAATAGAAGAAAGTCAGGAAAATTACGAATTGGCATAAATAACAGCGTGCGTCGCCTGAATCCTTCGAAACACTTAATCCAACCGAAGGGACGCGGGGACATCTACATATAAGGGCGGCAGAGGACCCAGCAGGAAGGGAGTATCCCCATCAGTGAGGGCGGTCCTTCACAATTTGTCCCAAACCTACGAAAATGCCGATCACGAAAGAGCTCATGAATGAATAATGATATCCTAATAGCAAAATAAAACATTTTGCGTAGGAATCCTTCTTCCTTGCAAGATTTGCAACATGAAATGAAGAAATATGCACAGAAACTACAGTGGATATGATGTCGGACTATAATTAAAGGGTTGATCCAAAGTTGTTTTTGGTCCTATGGTTATTAAAATGAATATCTTACCTTCTCAGTATATACGCAATAAATTCAAACACACACACGCACACACACACACACACACACACACACACACACACACACACATATATATATATATATATATATATATATATATATATATATATATATATATATATAAATTATGAATGCACTGTATGTCTATGTACACAAAACCTTTACTGTTGAGACTAACAGCATAATTAATTTGAACAACGCCAGGATTACAATAACCGGCTGTACTTTCTTTTCCATTTAAATTTAGTAACACCAAACGTCACAACTGGAAGTTGTATATATATATATAAATTACACAGCCATTATAATGTCAAAGGCTCTTGAAAGATCATATCAGTCAATAACGTCATAACCCAACACCATTCGTGCGTGTTCTGTTTCTCGTGCACACAGCGTCGTTGACCAAAGTTGTGTTCATAACCGAGTCTAAAGGAAAAAAAAATACACGTATATTACATTTTCACGCTGAAGGGGTAATTCAAGTGAAATTCTACCAGTTGACCCACTGGTGGGTCGGGATGTTGGGTAAAATTCGTGGGTATGTTAGGCGGCAGCCTGCTAAGGAAAAACCTCAGGTACAGAAGTACTTAAGTTCCAACTTTTTTTTATGACTAGTGTGGGTCAACTGGTAGCGCCCTGGCCTTTTGTTTCAAAGACTGGGATTAGATCTCGATGTGAGTCAGAAATTTATATATATATACTATATATATATTATATTGTATATATATACATACAGTATGTTGCACAATGCAGACAGTCTAGATTTACCGTCGTCCAATCAAGAACTAGCCTCTCTCGCTGCTGGCCCCTATAATATAAGTGTGCAAGGTCCGTAGGTTTAAAACTTTCCTCTTCAATCCTCTCTTACACTGCCATTACTTTTTATCACAGCAGCATATTAGTACAAAAAAAATTGTTAACTTGTAATATACAATTTTTGAACTCATAACTTGATGTAAGCAAGGTCCACTGGAAGTGTCAGATTATGCTAAAAAAAATCCAATCCAGGATTTCTTTCCAATAATCCAAAATATCGTGAAACACAGGATGGAAATAGGTTGTGACGTCATCACCGAATGCTGCCGGATAGCGCCTCATCCTGTAAGAAATTTCATTGACACAAGACGGACATCAAAAGTCTTAGGCATCATTTCCTTGTAGGATGCAAGTCCAAGAGATGTCTTTTTTTCAACGTATCTAATTTTTACTCCTTGGCGTGGGGCTGTAGGTTACAGTAACAGTCAAGTCACTCTGTAAGTTCCTGAACACAGATGCAATTTATTCCCTCCCCTGCCTAACTTATGCGTGCGTTTGCGTGTATGTATGTATGTATGTATGTATGTATGTATGTATGTATGTATGTATATATATATATATATGTATATATGAATACAAATACACACACACATATACATACATACATACACACACACACACACACACACATATATATATATATACATATATATATATATATATATATATATATATATATATATATATATATATATATATATATATATATATATATATATATATATATATATATATATATATATATATATATATATAACACAAAACCACATTCGCAAACTACCGAAAAATTAGCACAACGAACTGATTTTACTGCTTTATAATTCAAAGAATCATGTGATATTTCTGTTATGAGAAGAATGCTAAAATTAGGGGGAACGTGTTACGTATCAAATGTCGGGATATATTTTTAGGTCGGAAAAACAAGGAAGAAATTCAGGGGGATCAACCTGCTCCGTCAATGAGTTTTACCAAATTTACTACTATACTACATTTTACAGCTAACCGATTGATTCGAAGGCTTTTCCTTTTCATTAACTCTGAAAGTAAAGAATATAGTCTTAAGTTTATGATGCCAGATGTTTTATAAATCTACTAATAAACGATTAATACATAAAAATATTTGGAGTGCCAAAATTTTTATAATTAAAATTTTGATCACACTGAAAATTCAAAATTTTTGTCGTAGTGAAACTTAAAATATTTGTCTGTGGGAAAATCTATATGAGCCGGATATCAAAACTTTCATTACAGTGAAAACTGCACACTTGTATGTAATTCACTTAATTTCTTTCCATGCTACGAAAAATGAACAGTTCTACAGTATATTCAAAATAAAGGAAAATAAAAGCAGGGAATGGTTAATAAGCAGTGTGATGAACATTAAAATCCACAATAACATTTTCCCACTTTTCATGAGCAGCAGTACAATGTAAGAGGCGAGCAGGTTCCCTGTAAATATTTCAATACGTTTACAAATACTAGGACTTTTACAACTTAAAATGACAATAATAATAATAGCCTTAAACGACAACCCTTATCCAAGACTACAATAAATCTGGTAACGAACTCCTAACTCCTCCTAAACCGGTAGCGGATGAAGGTGCGTGAGAATGTCACTTCAATAAAGCACACGATGAGAAAGCAATTTTCAGACTGCTACAACTTTCCACCAACTACGTTAATCAAATCGGAATGCTGGTGCAGCTGGTATAGGACCCACTTTCAGACCAAATAACCTTTCTCTTCAAAGTAAAGAGTAATTTAAAATACGCCAAGCTGTAAACTAATTTCTCATAGGCCTTACTCTACTTGAGAATGCGTAAGAGTACAGGCGTATGTGTGATTTGGATAATTTATGTATGAGTTCGTGTAAGTTTGGGTGCGTATGCAGGAATTCTAACTGAAAACTATAAAGAAATGATTTATAAATTTGTAGGTTTATACAATATTGATGGGGTTTATAAATGCATAAGCCTGTATATGAAACGTGCGTATGTAGTAATTCTGGAAAAATTACCAAAATTTACAGATGAAGTCTTAAGGTTTATTTGTTTCATATACTTGAAATTTCTTTATAAATTCCTTTTTACACAACACTACATCATCTTCCACTTCCAAAATTCCAAAATCGTCAATAACTGTTCCCATCACCTTCACTATGCCACTTTCACATCGGCCATTACATCACTCACTCATTAACATTCATCCGCATACCATACTAACTTAGCAACAATCTCTCTCTCTCTCTCTCTCTCTCTCTCTCTCTCTCTCTCTCTCTCTCTCATGATTTAGTGGGCCTAAATTTTAGAAAACATTTTGGACATCATATTCACTGCTAATACAGGTGAGAACCACTTCTCTCTCTCTCACTCTCTCTCTCCTAAACTTTAGAAAATATTTTTGGGCATCATATTCACTGCTAATACAGGTGAGAAACCACTTCTCTTTCCCCCTCCCCCCCACCTCTCTCTATCTCTCTCTCTCTCTGATGATTTTAGTGACCTAAATTTTAGAAAATATTTTTGGACATCATATTCACTGCTAATACAGTTGAGAAACCAATTATTCCCCCCCCCCTCTCTCTCCCTCTCTCTCTCTCTCTCTCTCTCTCTCTCTCTCTCTCTCTCTCTCTCTCTCACCGAAAGTGAAAGTATTGTTTTTCTGCTCACAAATTCATGCAACGGTAATGTCACTCGCTCTGTTTACATTTCTCAACGGAGGTTAAATAAGCCCTCTCCATACCGTACACGCGGCTGGATGCTTTACCGTCCCTAATAAGGTCAGTCGGCGCACCGGTTCTCCATGTGAGAATTGGGAGTGGTTGGTGCTTCGCAAATAAACGGCCCGTCTGTTTGCTTCTTCATTTCCAAAATATGTTCAGACAATGAACAAAAAATTTTACATTTCACAATTTTCTCACGAATACACTCAAAGTTAAGATGACTTAAAAGTGATTTAATTGTGCTCTAACGAATTCATTTATTATGACTGAATTCGCTGTAGCTTGAACTGACCCTCTAACAGATTCTCAAGGCTCAGACCCAATTCGTGTGATTCATTATTCACTCACACAGTCCTGGCCCCAAACTGAAGCGGAGGGTCGAGTCCAGAGTTACAAACCTTACCATGCGAGGAATGACAATTCAAACAAACCATCTGCAATCTCTGCAAGCGGCGATGAGGAAAAATGCTGGTTATCAACGAGTACATTCGCCTTTTCAATGTATTGCAAGTATCGAGAGGAAGATTGCTGTAACTCGCTCAAATAAAAAGAAACGCCATTACGTCAAACACTTGGCAAAATCACTTTTTAGTGCAAGCAGTAATTGTAACCGTCATAAGCAACGATCATTACACAGAGCATCCAAGCGCATGCAACGCATTTCCAAATCTATTGCTTTCTAAAATCACGCCAAAATGGACAGTTATAATTAAGTCCGGGGCATTGTCTAATTGCCTCGGTTTTGTTTTATATTTATTTTTGTTCTCTTTTCCTTTCTTTAATTTTTATTGCAATTCTATAGAGCTTTATCAGCTACTGTATTTTTTTTTATGCGACTCTAATTATACCCTAACGAGCTACTTTCAGATCGTACCTGTTCACCAATTCATTTTTATTTATCGTTTTATTAGCACTTGATCTACATTTACCAAGTCTTGAGAAAAAACAAGAACATTCTACAGTGGGGTATAGTAGGGTTCATGCAAGACCACTTTCACTAAAACGTCCTGAACAAAAACATCAAATGGTATATACTGCCTTTGATTCAGAAAGAAACCTTTCATAGATTTCGTCCGAAACAAAAACTACACCAAGGGCATTTATGAGAGAGAGAGAGAGGAGAGAGAGAGAGAGAGAGAGAGAGAGAGAGAGAGAGAGAGAGAGAGAGAGAGAGAGAGAGAGAGAGAATCTACCAACTATTCAAGAAATCTTTTCAGGACTTCTCCCAAAACGAACATTAAGGAAAAAGTCTTAATGGAGAGAGAGAGAGAGAGAGAGAGAGAGAGAGAGAGAGAGAGAGAGAGAGAGAGAGAGAGGATACAAAAACCTCTTGTCAACACGAGGCGTGACTTACACACACCTGCAAGTTATAAGGAGATAAAAAGGGTGATAAGGGAAAGCATTTACTTTTAGATTTCTCTTTTCAGGGTACAGCTGGTATAAGAGAGGAAGGTAAAGGGGGGAGAGGGGGGAAGGGGCATACAACCCCTTCATACCTGCATCGCCAGACGAGGTCCAACCACACAGCCAAGAAATCACAAATTAGCTCAACGCGCCTTGAAGCAAAGCTCTGCTCAATTGTTGCGAGGATGTTGCTAAGCCTGACATGAGCAATACATGACTGGGTTTGGGGGTCTCAGGACCCACTGCCGCTTGTACCTGGCTACTAAGGTTTGGTAAAAGCCTAAATGACAAAAAAGATAACTTGCCATCTTTTGAAGGTTCATTTTTAAAAAATAATGAAAACTGACAGAATGAAGGGCTGAAAGAATAATACAGCATAGGTACTTCAGAGCAACATAGCTATGGCCAATGGCCACTTGCACCAAAATGCCACTGTTTTATGCACACTTCATAAACACCTTTATTTCTAGGTAGTCCCGAAAACACTCCATTTAAATTTCTTTGTATACCAGAGCTTGGGACGGGCAAGTGTATAAACTCGCTTTTAATGCACGGGTGGATTTCTGTGAAAGGACGAATAAAATGTACTTAAACTGTTAAGTGTTTCTTGAGTTAAAACCGTTCTTTGTCGCTTTGTTTATACTATGTTTGGGGCTTAGCTTAATCTCCGCCAGATGCTTTGTTTTAGTAAAGTTTCTGGTTTAATGAACTTGGTTGATCAGTGCTTAAATATCCGATCCGTTTTTTTTTTATTTCTTATTCAAGTATGAAACCTTACAAGTATATAGAAAACAATTATTTATATGTAAAGATGTTCCTACTTATGCCAGTATGCTTAAATGAAGGAATTCGTGTACTCATGAAAAATAATTGCCGCATTTATAAACAGATGCATCCATATGTAAATTAACTTACATTTACATAAACAATGCATTTATGAAAGGAAACATGCATATACGAATAAAATTACATAAGAAAAAAGTAACAGAAAATATGTGGGAAACAGACTTCTCTACGACTAACATCAGGTTTACATTCACGAAAACATGTAAAAACGAAAGATTACACATTTTCACAGGGAAATGTGTTCCCCGTTTCCTACATATGATTAATTTAAAATTCAATCATCATCAAAAGTTTTTCCTTTCTCCCCAGATTAAGATTCGCATCGCTTAGCAAAATAAGAAGAGAAGGAAGATGAAAGGAAGAAGAAACAGAGGCTGCTCCGGATCTAATAATATCCAGGAAGGATTTACCAAGAAGGCTTAGCCGGTTTTGGCCCGGCTTTAAGGCGAAGGTCAAAGGAAAGTGGAAAAAAAGACAGAGGAAGAAAAGAAAGGCTTGATGTCGCCCCGAGGAATGTGCAATGCGGATTTAAACGGGTTGGGAGCGAGGGCATTACGGGATTAATCGGTGAGGGTATAAGCATACCTATCGGAAAAAAGATGGGGCATCGCTGTTTAGAAGGACGGAGGTGTTCTCGATACTGCTACTACTGCTATTACTACTGCTACTACTATAATCATTCTTTTATTTCTGCCGTCTGCAGGTGATACAACTGTTGAATCTAATATTACTGTTTTTACACTAATACTGCCATCTATACTATTCCTCATCTTTCTTCTTGTACTGTCACCATGACTACATTCAAAGCAAGCAACTGTAACAACCACGACCGTATTTAACTATAATAAAAAAAAAAACACACAGCTGTTACCATCTGTACTTAAATTTCAGCACCTGTTACAGACATAAAACAAAACGGTGTTCCACTGTTACTAAAAATATAAGCGAATAATAAAAAGCAGCATCTCTCCGCAAACAGGTGTGACACTTGAGAGGCACAAAGCAGCAACGCAGCCTTAACATCCGGGTGTGTAAGTGACAAGGAGAAGCACCTACCTGATGCCGAAGGTGTCAAGAATCGTAACGAGTGAATAATGCAGGAACATATTATGTATATAAAACAGTCATACGCAGCGAACAAATGAAGCTTATTGCAACAGGTGGATTGGTATGTGTATACATACAGCACAGCCACTCCAACGAGAGAAATGGGATCGATCCCGCAGGGTTAATACGACTTGGGTATGTTTTTTTAAAATTTCATTGTATCCTTGTTGGCTAAAGCAATTAGGAGGAAAAATACATATGTATATACTTACATACATACAGTACATACACACACAGAGACACACACACATATATATACAGTATATTATCACATGTCAGACGGATACATACATATATATATATATATATATATATATATATATATATATATATATATATATACACACACACACACACACACACACACACACATATATATATATATATATATATATATATATATATATATATAAATATATATACATATATATAAATATATATATACATACATATATATAGATATATATTATCTATATATATAAATATATATACATATATAAATATATATATATACATATACTGTATATATACATACATATATATATATATATATATATATATATATATATATATATATATATATATTATATGGGTTTGTGTATGTGCTTGCTTGCTTGCTTTGGGAGTATAATCATTCACTAAGAGTTTTATAGCAGAATAAAGTTGTTACGGCGTCATCTAATTTGCAATTAGTTGTTTATATTTTCCTCTAAACCAAAAACTCATTCTCCAGGGACTAAAGTGATGTTTAACATGTGTATTCACAAATGAAACAAAAACGAGATGAAAACATCTGAGAGAGAGAGAGAGAGAGAGAGAGAGAGAGAGAGAGCAGCGAAGGCGCTATTTTTCCTCGTAGCAGGAAATGCTTCGCAGCAGCGGCAGAGACGCCTTGCCAATGTTTGAGTCACCGGGACTTCCTCTCCCTGAGCAGTGAGTCTAATCTTCATAACCTGATAACCACATGTCTCTTTTATGTCCTCCGTCAGTCGTCTTGAGTGTCAGTCTGTCAGCGCTGCTGATACGGAGGCTTCAACTCTCTTTTTTGTGATTTTCCCCAGGCTTTGATTAGTGCTGTTGATGCGGATGTCGCCGTAGACTCCAACTCCATTAGGAAAATCCTAAATGTTGCTGGCTCCTCTCTGTTATTATTTATTATTATTATTCAGTAGATGAAAATTATTCATATGGAACAAGCCCAACAAAGGGGCCACTGACTTGAAATTCAAGCTTCCAAAGAATATGGTGTTCATTAGGAAGAAGTTAGAGGAGGAAGTTAGAGGAAGAAGTATCGTTAGCGTCTCCAGCATTAGTTTCACCTTCCTCTTCGCAAACTGTCGTCTTCAACATTCTTATCAACAGAATCACCGTCATCAGTATTCTTGTCGCTTTGGCATCGTCATCCACCGTAGGATTGTTATTACCAGTCAACATCATGTTGACAACATTTAACTTCGCAGCATGCAGCAGTATCACATACTTTTATATGCCTCTAATATCGTTCAAATCGCCATCACTTTCATAATCACCGTTCCAAAGGCATACTATTATTATTCAAAATGCGTAAACATCATACTTTTCGAAGGAAAAGTCCTATGAACTAAGGTAATTTCGCATGAAGTTTTAACGCATCATCGTCATAGTTGGCATTTCCTAAATCAAGGTCATTCTCACGGCATCAGCTTTATCACATGACATGGACGTCATTGCAGGATCAACATCACTTACACTGTCATTCGTATCCTGGGATTTTCCTACCATCAGCATCCCATCCGTTGTCTGGTCTAATCTGTTTCAATTGCATCTCGTTTATAAATGGCTGATGGCTACTGCCACTTGACAATTACTGTTCAAGTACTTCCAATATGAGTTCACTTATCTGACTGACTGACAACTTCAATGTCATTCACCCGAATCGCAAAATACTTCGAACGGCTAGATAAAAAAAAATACTATAACTAAATTTAAAGTTATGAATTTACCTTTAATGAAATCATTAAAAATTTATTTACCGTTTATTCCAATT
>JANJGK010009630.1:0-20138 GCA_039081455.1 Macrobrachium rosenbergii
TATGCTCTGTCTGGGGCCTGGGTTTTTCTCTCCAGCTTATGAAGGCTACCTGAACTTAATCTGATGGCGTGAACTGGTTACTCTGTTTCTGCAAATATATTTACACTGGTTGCCGGTTGGGTACGCAGATATCCATAAACCATATGAAGGTTATAAAGTCAAACCTTTGCAATCTTGCAACACATAATTTTGTAACTTCACATTTCTTTTGTCCTGTTTATTTGAAGGGTTTTGTCTATTCCAGTCGCTTTGTATATCCCAGTGGACACCTTCCGGTAAAAATGTGAGAATCCAGGGTATTAGTAACTCACCCACACAAGTCATAGAAGAATTGGAACCTAAGTACTGCGTGCCTGAGGCTTTTCCCGGGCAGACGCCTACCTGGTATGTTAGTCGCTAGGGGCTTGCTTGGGAAAAACCTCAGGTGCATAGTACTTAGGTTCCAACTTCTTTTATGAAGTGTGTGTACATATTCCTAATGCCATGACTCTCACTTGAAAGACTGGGGTTCGGTCCTGATGTAAGTCAGAAATTCATTGTTGTGAAACACGTTCCTATGTGTTCATTTCCATATTATATATATATATATATATATATATATATATATATATATATATATATATATATATATATGTATACATACATATATATATATATATATATATATATATATATATATATATATATATACATGCATACATACATATATATATATATATATATATATATATATATATATATATATATATATATATATATATATATATATATATATATAGAAGACGGTTGAAGGAGGAAGTACATCTCAGGTGGTCCATAAAAATACATTTATTGCAACGTTTCAAAACACAAAGGTTTCATTTTCAAGCTATAAAGATAAAAAACAATAAAATTAACATTAAAACCGCTAAAATACATTATATATAGCAAAATTAAAAACTGGTTGTAGCAGGACCAACCATCAAGAGAGGAAGGAAGGACGAAAGTCAGAAGGAACAAACCAGACGACAAAAGGCAACAGCTCACTCTTTACCTGACGTGAGGAGCTGTTGCCTTTTGTCGTCTCTGGTTTGTTTTGTTCCTTCTGACTTTCGTCCTTCCTTCCTCTCTTGATGGTTGGTCCTGCTACAACCAGTTTTTAATTTTGCTATATATAATGTGTTATGTCTTGTATTTGTATTTTAGCGCTTTTAGTGTTAATTTTATTGTTTTTTTATCTTTATAGCTTGAAAATGAAACCTTTGTCTTTTGAAACGTTGCAATAAATGTATTTTTATGGACCACCTGAGATGTACTTCCTCCTTCAACCGTATTCTGTTGTTCGAGTTACTAGTAACCACCACATCTTAGAACGTTATATATATATATATATATATATATATATATATATATATATATATATATATATATATATATATATGATTATTATCACTTTTGTACGTGATTCATTTATCACACATTACCACAGGTGAAAAATAAGAAACGGGGTGTAGGTCCTGACCAGTTTCGACTTTATTTCCAAGCCATTGACGAAGGACTGATACAGAGTGTGAGAAGTCACAAATATATATACTACAAGAACAGTACTGACGAACATACACAACCGTTAGAGACTCCATATCCCCACTCAGGCCGGTGTCGAGGTAGGAGTGGCCTTTAAAACTCATTTGGCTAAAAATCACAATAGACTCTCAGGGGACATTGCTGATAAACAGACCATACCCCACCTCAGATCCACACCTGACAGGTGTCATGGAGGCGGAGTTTGGAAACTCATTAACATTACTACCCTCGTACTGTGTTTACAAATATGATAATCCTATTTTCATACATCTCTACTGCCTACCTTAAAGTTTAAACAATTTACAAATTTCTTTTGATATTAAAGGATCAAGTTTATACATCCCTTGACTGATATTCATATTATGGTTGTAACTTTCTTTTATAAAGCTAGATTCAATGATGTTCCTTTCCAGTGCATTATTAGAATATACAATCCTTTTTGCCCCTTCCCAGTTGATAGCATGATTGTTCTCACTAACATGTACAAATATACCACTGTTCCCTTGTGCATATCTCACACATTTCTTATGTTGTTCAATTCTTTTTTCCAGTGCTTTCCCGGTTTGGCCAATATAAAAGTTGTCAAGACTTACACGGAATTTTATATACACACCCTTTAGTATTGTCTGGGGAGTTCTTGATAAGTACATTTTTCATTGTTGTATTGTTCTTAAATGCTACATTAACACCAAAATTCTTAAGAAGATGAGGGATATCTTTCATATTATTATTATAAGGCAAAACAAGCAAATTTTTTGTGTTGTAAGGTTCTTTCTGGTTTTGATACATTGTCTTTTTTGCCGCTTCAAATGCACTGTTTAATACACTATCAGGATATTTCAATTTTTTGCCTGCATTCCTAATCTTATCTATTTCATCATCAATATATTCAGGGCTACATACCCGTAATGCTCTTAAAAACATAGATGAAAACACTGACTTTTTAACCTTATTGCTTTGTCCAGAATAGAAATGCACATAGGAAGAAATATTAGTGGGTTTTCTATACACACTATATTTAAACCCACTACTATTTCTTCGTATGAGGACATCCAAAAACGGTAAGCACCCATCATTTTCCATTTCCATCGTGAATTTAATTGATGGTACTAATTGATTTAACTTGGCAAAAAAGTTTTTTACATCTTGGTTCCCTGGCCATACACAAATTATGTCGTCAACATACCTAAACCATGTTACATTACGTGGGATTATGTTGTTTAATATCTTCTTTTCAAAAAATTCCATATATAAGTTACTTAACACTGGGGATAGAGGGTTTCCCATTGCCATACCAAAATTTTGTGAGTAAAATTTACCATTAAATTCAAATTTACAATCTTTTACACATAATTTAATCAGTTCAATTAAAGTACTTTTAGGAAATGGGATATCCAGCTGTGTGTTCTCTAACAATTCAGATAAAAACGCCATCAGATCATCTATTGGCACCTTTGAACAACATAAGAAATGTGTGAGATATGCACAAGGGAACAGTGGTATATTTGTACATGTTAGTGAGAACAATCATGCTATCAACTGGGAAGGGGCAAAAAGGATTGTATATTCTAATAATGCACTGGAAAGGAACATCATTGAATCTAGCTTTATAAAAGAAAGTTACAACCATAATATGAATATCAGTCAAGGGATGTATAAACTTGATCCTTTAATATCAAAAGAAATTTGTAAATTGTTTAAACTTTAAGGTAGGCAGTAGAGATGTATGAAAATAGGATTATCATATTTGTAAACACAGTACGAGGGTAGTAATGTTAATGAGTTTCCAAACTCCGCCTCCATGACACCTGTCAGGTGTGGATCTGAGGTGGGGTATGGTCTGTTTATCAGCAATGTCCCCTGAGAGTCTATTGTGATTTTTAGCCAAATGAGTTTTAAAGGCCACTCCTACCTCGACACCGGCCTGAGTGGGGATATGGAGTCTCTAACGGTTGTGTATGTTCGTCAGTACTGTTCTTGTAGTATATATATTTGTGACTTCTCACACTCTGTATCAGTCCTTCGTCAATGGCTTGGAAATAAAGTCGAAACCGGTCAGGACCTACACCCCGTTTCTTATTTTTCACCTGTGGTAATGTGTGATATATATATATATATATATATATATATATATATATATATATATATATATATATATATATATATATATATATATTGTATATATGATGATACTAGGAGAGAAAGACTTCATCAAAAATCTGCACACAAAATAGGTGTGATATAAAAAATTACCAGTAAAACAGAACAGTATTAACAGAATAGCCTAAGTTCAGCATTCTTCTCTGTTATTACGCAACTGAGGCACATTCTTGAATTTTGAATGAGTCAGCTAAAAGGGGAAAACAGCTTTTATATCATTTTTACTGATTAGTAGAATCCTAAAGCATTTTCATTTCTGGTCTTCCCCTGAGGTCTGTCATCCCCGAGAGAGCACAGATGTCCCTCATTCACTCGCAGAGACTCCGAACTCAGTGTCTGTGTCAAATTGATTATTCACGAGGATTATTGCTTTCTCCGTCAGACTTGTTCAAGGTGACCAACCGAAATCATTCGGGTGGCGTTGAAAGCGCAAGCAATCCCCCACAGAGTAATGGCCGATCTAACAGATCTCAGTAGCCACTTCCAATGCAGCGATTTATAAAAGGCCCATTCCTGTTTTCCTATGCCATGATGATAACAGCCCTTCCATGTGAGTGGGGTGAGCAAGGTACTTAAACATCCAAGCATATAGCAGCTATGAGAAGCAACTTTTTTTTATTGATGAGCAGACAGCTACTGATTCCTGTTGCTAATCTGTTCCCGAAAAATTCTCCCTCAGGGTCAACAGCTCGAGTTTGTTTCTTTCTGGCGGTTTTCTTGGTGACGCTGAGATGTTGTTTGCTCGCTTTTTGACGACAAATGCAACCTCAGATTTTTCTCTTGCTGGTGATTTACTGTTCTTGTAAAACATGCGTTACCGAAAACTCAGATATTTTGATAATGCCTAAAAAAAGTTAAGTATAACCTTAGTTTAACCAGACCACTGAGCTGATTAACAGCTCTCATAGGGCTGGCCCGAAGGATTAGATTTATTTTTTCGTGGCTAATAACCAATTGGTTACCTAGCAACGGGACCTACAGCTTATTGTGGAATCCGAACCACATTATACTGAGAAATGAATTTCTATCACCAGAAATAAATTCCTCTAATTCTTCATTGGTCGGCCGGAGAATCGAACGCGGGCCCAGCCGCGTGCTAGCCGGGAACTATACCGACCAGTCCAACGAGAAAGTTTGATAATAACTAACATTTGCGAGTTCTTATGCGAAGGTTTTTTCTGATTGTTTCATTTACTCAATTTCATCTTAATCCATAGTGATTTAATGCACTACATGTCAACCTCAGAGTCACATGTTATTTTTCGTCTGGATAAGAGACGCTCCATTTGACTGCTAAATGGTTCTCTACTTCTGTGGTCTGTCGACTAATACTTTCCATACGCATTTATTGTAGCCTTATTCGCCCAACTACAAAAAAACAAAAATATTTAAGGATGCCATTTATTTCAGCTTCTTACTTTGCTTGGCTAAGATAAGTTTTTTAACACATTCTATTTTACTGAAAATGTTAGACGACACGAAAGAAAATTCTTCGATTAATCTGATGTCTTTTTCTATCTGTGATTATAAAATGTAAACACGCCAATTCTAGCAAAAGAAATGACGCATGAAGCAAGAAAATTGCTGGACGAAGTTTAGTGGTTCTTATAACACACACACACACACACACACACACACACACATATATATATATATATATATATATATATATATATATATATATATATATATATACATACATACATACATACATATCTATCTATCTAACATATATATATATATATATATATATATATATATATATATATATATATATATATATATATGTATATATATAAATTAATTTTATCACATCACCGTGATTCATATACAAGCATTAAGCTACTGCCTCGGAAATAATATATTTTCATATGTGTTACCCGAAGGGGAATTTTTTTTAGTTGACAATAAGTTCGTCGTCTCGTGGGGTCGGACTTATTATCAACTAAAAATATTTCCCTTCGGGTAACACATATGAAAATATATTATTTCCGAGGCAGAACGAATTGGATATAAAACGACATTTGTAGCTTAATGCCTATGTATATATATATATATATATATATATATATATATATATATATATATATATATACATATATATAGATAGATATATTTTGTATATATATATATATATATATATTATATATATATATACATATATATAGATAGATATATTTTGTATATATATATATATATATATATATATATTATATATATATATATATATATATATATATATATATATATATATATATATATAGTACGATGTATGGATAGGAATGAAGAATGACAGTGATAAAACAAGTAGTAAAGTCCAGAGGACAAAAGTGTAGTAAGAGTAAACAAGGTTAGGAATAAACAAGAGTAGGGGAGGGGTACCGGGCTATGTTTAATGGGGTAGAAGTTAAAATAATTATGAGGTGATGAAACAATGTTCTTGATAAGCAAGGATTCTAAAATATTAAGGAGGCGTTTCTTCTGCGTCGTGGTCACTATGTCAAAGTTTTTAAAGTCTGCTGAAAATGAGACACGGAGAAAATGTTAAACTCCCGGCAGAGGCTTTCTGTGCGAGAAACACAAACCCAGGCTTTAGAAATGGCATCCAATTTATTCAGTAATTGAATCAGATTATTGAACTTCTTAATTTTTTTTTTTGTTTTTTGTTTTTTTGATCGCGCTTCAGAAAGTTCGCTACATAATTATATAATGGAAATTTAATTTAGAATTCTGCCAAAAAGAAATCTCAAAGCAACCTGATTATCTGATTTCAGTGAATCTCTCAAGCATTGGAATATTATTTTACTTAATTAGAGATTTTCTTTTGCTCTCGAATTTTCCGATCGTGTTTCATGAAATGTATTATTTGATGCTAAGAGAGAGAGAGAGAGAGAGAGAGAGAGAGAGAGAGAGAGAGAGAGAGAGAGAGAGAGAGAGAGTATAAACACTTCAACCAGGATAATCTAATGCATTTAAAATTGTTCTATTTTAACAGTACGACACACACTCCTCTGATTTCTAGAAAATGCCACAAGCCCTAATGACACGTGTATTGAAAACCAAGTTGCTAAAGAAAAGTTCTGTGATATAAAGCCAGATGATGAACGAAGTTCCTCTTTCACCTGCGAGGGAAAACTTTCACGAAATATAGAAAATCTGTCGCGCGATCCGGACTGTGAATTCAGACACGTGTTAAAGCAATGTTCGTTTATGCATCGTCAGCACTGACGCGGTCATTAAGGGACAAAAACTGCTCCAGTGTGAGGTTATAGAAAACTTTTAATCCATCTAGAGATCTTTCGTTATTCTGCTTCTCTTGATAATAATAAAACATGGTAAGTTCGTGCGCATTTTGCTTATCAGAACTGTAAGAGAACAGGTTATTAGTAACTGGAGCTTCATAATGTGTGACAGCTGACTCTTTATTGGTGTGCTTGAACAAAGCAGCGGTAATGAAATAACATTAAATTTGCATCCTTAATCAACACTTTGTCGTATGCAACCTTCCCTTGGTGATATTATTTCAAGGGGTTTGATGATCCAATATTTTAAGCTTGAATAATATATAAAATCAAAATCCATTGTGATTGCCAGAAAAAAAATATACTGGTCGGACTTAGCATGATTGCTACTTTTTATTCAGTTTACAATCATTGGCCTCCAATGGAAATACAATAAGTTTATGCCCATGTGTTCTTTTCCTTTACCTGCCATATTCTTGTTGCAAGCGATGAATATGTATATTCCTTCCTGTAACGAAAGGTTTTCTAAGACCTGATATTTTGGTCAAACAACTGAGCTAGTCAGTGGAAATAAATTCAGTACGTAAATGTGAAAGGTTGTTATGGCATAAGTTTGCAATCGCTGATGAGTTGCAAAGGTCACTGGCAGAGACCTCAGGTTGGAACAAACAACCACAATTCTTATACATGTATAGTAAGTGCTCACACGTATTCTGCAGGCTATGATAGAACCAACAGGCCAACAAATGAACTCTGCACAGCTGAGAGTTTTCTTAGGTAAAAACTTCTGCTTTTTTATAGATAAACATCTACCATAGAAAGATATGTCGCAGATTTGCTATTCAGTTGAGAGACATGTTTGATGCTAATTGTTTTGTGAAGCTTTCCACGAGAGATTAAATTTTGGTAACAATAATACTTTCTTTTTAAATGGTTCTAATCTGATATTACTCTATAAAAAAAATTACATGTACTAACACAAGCACAACTCACAGTGACCTTTGAAAAGTAGATGAGAAAAGGGACATGAATCTGCAGAATTCGGATATGTTCAAAATAAGGTGGGACATGCCAGTACCCACCACCGTGACGTACTAGTGTTTCGGCGGTTATCATTCTTTGAATAGAACATGCGCGGTTTCACAAATGATATATTGCTACCTTATAGCCCAAATCTCCCGATGAAATAACGAAATGATATTTTATGTTTTGACAGTAAGATACTGAATGATATTCCATATTCGAAAGTCGCGGTTTCATCTATAATCCGCTCTGCTTGCCTCGTTCACGCCAGTTATGCATGAATATATTGGAATTATACTGAAATGATTATCGTTTTAACCCCAGTTAGATGGCAGTTCCATGTGAAACTGAAAATTTCTCTGATTGTAAACTCGTACTTATATCGGGGAGCCAAAATGTCCCTGGCCTTTTACCTCTTACTACTTCTGAACCAGGTGTGGTGTTTGTGCTTCAGGGCTTTCATGGAACGTCAACGTCTTTAATGAAGTCACCACTTATAAACCTTTGATTGTGACTGTCCTCGCAATGAGATGGTGGCTTCAGTTTCATTACTCGGCTACGAAATATATTGCAGTACGTTGTAAAATACCTGGTTGGCCTGTTTAGATGAGACAGCCATATGCCAACACGGGCCTTGTCCATAATCGTGGTGAGGAAGTCAAGGGGAATGAATAAGGGGCCTCACAGGACCTTCGGTACTCAGCCCAACTGACCTACATGAATGACACCTGAACGATTCCTATCAAATTGCATTTTTTGCCTCTTTCTCTGGATCTTTCCCCACTTCTGGCTCAGTCGTAAACACAGTCCTCAGGCAAGTGTTTGTCTCTCAGATCTTCTCTGACAACATTCATCCGCCTTCACTACTTCGGTCGATCGGCAGCACTTCTCATCACATGGCCATACCACTGCAGTCTTCTTTAGTGGTAGTTCTTATTCTTTCATTCTCGATCCTGTCCATTTTTGTCGCTCCACACATCCATCCATTAAGCATTTTCTTCGGTTACCGGCCATGCTTCAGCTCCGTATATCAGATTGCATTTTATTCCACATAAATTACAATATACCGATTATGTGCGTGTTTTTCATGCTTAGCTGTTTTCCTGTTGCTTTGAGTGCAATTCTTTGGATAATTTGCATAAGCAGATAGACATGAAAATACAATAGAATAAACGAAACTCTTACTGATGATTTTCTTGTCGTTAGCAAGTTGAATCGGATTCAAGATGTTACAAGTTTTGGAATATAATTTAACTCATGTACAAATATTCAAAATTAAAAAAGAAAATAACTCGATGACAACTGATCGCAGTATTGCTAGACTAACCGTGCAATAAAGAACAGCCGATGCAAAGACACCGTTGACGGGCGTCATTGCACTCTGGCTTAAGCAAGGGGAACTTCTTATTTTCTCTGCCGTTTCAATTCACTCCGTCACGTAGTCCTGAAAACCGGGCACTTCATTTGCATACCTAATAGTTGTTTTTCGCATGACAGTCGTTAGACCTTTCATGGAAATCACGTTACTGTAAGGCAGTTTCAATCTACTGCAAGAGCTTGTGCATTTCAATCCTCGATTAGAGGCCCAAAATGCTGCAGTAGACCAGTTGGATTGCACTGGCACTCTTAACTTCACTGGATGTGGGTCCCCTCCCTTTCATCCGCCCCAGGCGGCGAGATTCGCTATTTCGAAATTAATTAGGGCTCGTTTCCCGTATGGCGCTTTCTGACAGAGGCCAAGGAACCAGAATCATTTTGTTACCATTCTTCCAACTCTGTCTCTGCCCGCTTCTTTGCCTGTTCCTGTTTTCTAGAAGCCAAAAGGAAATTTGGATACATCGGCGCACCTTTCTTTTGAGTATAGAATTAGGGTGAAGAAGGATGTGTGAAATGCTCTCTGCTGTCAGAAAATAAAAATGGGCGAGAGACATCATTCATATTATATATATATATATATATATATATATATATATATATATATATATATCTCGAAAAATTTACTACGTAATTGGAAAATTAATACAAAGAGCAATTTTCTTATTTTAATGAAACCTTCATAAAATTATGAACTTTAAAAACTTTAATTAAAGAACAACTAAGAAATTGAATAAGATATAATAAAATGGTTTCATGTATTGCTGCTCAAATGAAAACCAATGCTGTTGTTGCTGCTGTCGAAGATGATCGCCTTAAATGGAGGTCAAAGCGATGGTCAAGCATCTCCAACTTCCAATTACCATTTTCAAGAACCCCTAGATAAATATAAAATACCAAATATCAGTTACACTTCAAATGGTAATTTAAACTATCGAAATCACTAATAAATTATTTAAACACAGGAATGCCATTCAAATATATGTATTGTATCAATAATGGATTTCACTTAACACTACCAAAATAATAATTACCTAAAGGCAATGGTCCACTTTGCGTATTAAGTATATTACTTGTATACAACAAGCCAAAATTACAGTAAGGCCGAACGAATAACCACCTAAGTAATAAAAACAACGAATGTAAATAAACGAACGACTAATTAACATAAAAGTGGCAAAATGAGAAAATACCAAAATATGATACAACACTTAAATTATCTAACCAGCACAAAGTAACTGCAGATAAATGAATCTCTTAACTATGACTGGGAAATTATAATATGGCAATCCCATAAAAATTGTAAATGATATAAATATTATCCAAGGGTATATTTATTTGTGGGGGCTAAAAAGCAAAGCAAGGGACTTTCATTATTAAATGAACTATGGATTATAAATCATAAAATTTAAATGACCTTTAAAAATGATGACGTACCTCACAACCCATACTGTCCGTGTATGCTGTTTGTAAATGCAACAAATCACAATTGCTGTGCTGGCTCTTGATAAGGCTTCCAAGCAGAAGGCAACGTAAGATGCGGATCCATGGTACCAATCACTTATTTTTTCACCATGACGATAAAGAGGTAAGTAAATCCAATGTTGTCACTGGTGAAGATGGCTAAGAACTACATTCATTTTCATTAAAAGCCGTCCACTTCTCCTTTCTGTAAGAAATGTATAACGAGCAGCAAATCTCTTCAACGACCCAAACCATCTTAATTTTTAACAGGTTATTAAGGAATTGTCATCATTTTATGTAAACAAAAAATATTTAAATACTTAAAATGCAAGTTAAAATTAAAACAATCATTTACAAACTTACCAAATTACCATATTATAAAAAAGAAACAGAAAACAAAAAATAACTTAGTGTTATTTTTCAACAATATATATATATATATATATATATATATATATATATATATATATATATATATATATATATATATACATATACATACACGCGTAACTTTTTTGTTTTCGCAAACATGAAGCCACAAGTATCGTTGAATATCGAATGCATTATTCCTTGGGAATAACTTGCACACACGGGGAATTATTAGAATTAATAATTGCTTATCTCCTACCAGGATTCGAACCGTCGTGTGGTTTGGAAACAACGATAGATAGTGATTTTAACCGCCTAGCTATCAGTGGAAATAAGCTGTACAAATGCCTGCTAGGTTCTGTAATTTTAGATTCGATATCAGCCGTCATGGCTGACTGGTTAGTATGTAACACTCCCGTGTGTCTTTTTTTTTTTTTTGTATAGTCACAAATATTAAACTTAAAAAAACTGTTATATATCGAATTCACTATACTCGGGAATAACTTGCATAGAAGGGAAGTAACTATTTTGATTGAAAGAAAATATAATCAATATCGTACTACACTACATTTGCCGACAGACTTTCTTCATCAGTTTTCTCGGGGCCTGAAATTACTATACCAAGGCAATGGCTTATGTCTAATGGTAAATGCACGTAAGGATTTCATCAGTGTGTGCTATTCGATTTGGCTGATGTACACCAATATTGGTCCTAGCCCATTCAGCATTTTCCTACTCTTTTTTCTGTTAAAATCGTAAAACAAAAGGGAAAAAAATTTTGTTTTCATAAGACCCACGCTCAGTTCAGGTACTGCCTGTGTTCCAAGACACTATAAACGCAACAAAGTATCATTTAAATTAAGCTACGAGTAATATCTGTTCTCTATTGATAAAGAGGGGAAGATGACAATGGTTTTCTTTATAATGGTAATAAGGGCTATTGCAGTGGTAAACGACCAGTAACCATTATTCGCTCAAAACTCGTCTCCAATCTTTCATGGAGGAGAGTTACAGCAGGCCAAGATTTTCAGGTTTTCCCTTTAATTAAATAGAAATCTCTGATTCAAATCTGCCAGAGAGATTCATAACTGCAGTTTCAGAATCCAATACAATTTATGAAATGTTGATGTTATTATTTTTTTTACTATCAGTCGTCCTATTCGACTGGGTGGTTTTTATAGTGTTGGGTACCGGGTTGCATCCTGCCTCCTTAAGAGTCCATCACTTTTCTCACTACGTGCGCTGTTTCTAGTAGCACACTCTTCTGCATGAGTCCTGGCTCTACTTCGGCACCTAGTTTTTCCAGATTCATTTTCAGGGATCTTGGGATCATGCCTACTGTTCCTGTGATTATGGGTACAATATCCAGTGGCATATCCCATATCCTTCTTATTTCTATTTTCAGGTCTTTATACGTGTCATTTTTTTCTCTTTCTTTCTCATCTACTCTGGTGTCCCATGGTATTGGCACATCAGTGAGTGATACTTTCCTCTTGATTTTGCCCATCAACGTCTCGTCTGGTCTATTGGTGTGCATCACCTATCTGTTCTGATACCACAGTCCCCAAGGATCTTTGCCTGATCGTTTTCTATCACTCCCTCAGATTGGTGTTCGTACCACTTATTACTGCAAGCTAGCTGGCGTTTCTTGCACAGGCTCCAGTGGAGTGCTTTTGCTACTGAATCATGCCTCTTTTTGTGCTGGTTCTTTACAAGCACCGGACATTTGCTTGCTATATGGTTTATTGTCTTGTCTTTCATATTACACTTCCTGCATATGGGTGAGATGTTATTTCCATCTATTGTTCTTTGGACATATCTGGTTCTTAGGGCCTGATCTTGTGCCACTTAGCATTCCTTCTGTTTCCTTCTTGAGCTTTCCCCTCTGTAGCCATTGCTATGTTACATTCCTGACCTGTTCTTTAATCTGTCTCATGTACTGTCCATGCATTGGTTTGTTATGCTATTCCTCTGTTCTGTTTTTCATTATCCTGTCTCTGTATATTTCTGTGTCTTCGTCTATTTTTATCAGTCCTTCTCCCTATGCCCTCCTGAGCCACTCGTCTTCACTGGTTTTCAGATATTGTCACAGTGCTCTGCTCCCGATATTGACACAGTCCTCTGTGCTTAGTAGCTATGTATAGTCTGTCTGTATTTGCTCTTGGGTGTAGTGCTTTGTGTATTGCCATGTGTTTCCCAGTTTTCTGGTCTATGCTGCGGAGTTCAGCCTTCGTCCTTTATATCTTGGTGTTTTAGCCTATATCATCTCCTTCTATTATTCCCAAGTATTTGTGTCCTGTCTCATCTATGTGTTTGATGCTATTCCCGTCTAATAGCTTTATCCCTTCAGTCCTTGCTAATTCGCCTTTTTTTATGTTAACCAAGGTGCATTTTTGTATTCCAAACTCCATCCTGATGTCCCCAGATACAATCCTTAGTCTGGATTAGGACATCTGTTTCTTTGATGCTCTTCCCACATAGCTTGATGTTGCCCATGAACATCAGATGGTTAATTCTGCTGCCTCCTTTCTTGAGTTGGTACCCAGCATTCATCTTCTGCAGTACTTTTGTCATGGGAATCATGGCTACTATAAAGAGTAGTGGGGACAGTGAGTCACCTTGAAAGCTCCCTCTCCTGATGTTAACCTCTGCTAGTCTTATCCCAGAGCTTGTAAGTATTGTATTCCAATTGCGCATTGTA
Organism: Macrobrachium rosenbergii; assembly: GCA_039081455.1. NCBI lineage: Eukaryota > Metazoa > Arthropoda > Malacostraca > Decapoda > Palaemonidae > Macrobrachium > Macrobrachium rosenbergii. Next base: position 13,897 of record JANJGK010009630.1, read on the forward strand.
TTTTTCAGGAAATTGATGGTATTTTCCTCTGCCCCATATATTTTCAGGCATTCTATTAGCCACGCATGCAGTATCATGTCAAAGGCTTTCTTGTAGTCAATCCATGCCATACTTAGGTTGGTTCTCCTTCTCCTACTATTCTTCATTACCATTAAGTCTATCAGGAGGTGGTCTTTTGTGCCCCTACATTTCCTTCTGCAGCCTTTCTGTTAGTGGGAGATGGTGTTTGTATCCTCTAGGTAGTTGTATAGCCTTTCACTGATGATACCTGTTAGTAATTTCCACATTATTGGCAGGTAGGTGATAGGCCTGTAGTCACTTGCTATATTTCCCTTGTTCTGGTCTTTCTCTACTAAGGGTGTGGCCGTCCATTTGGGGGCATGGTGGTTCGTGATACGATGCTGGAGTTGTTCCACTATTCGTGGGTGTAGAGCCTTGAAGTTTTTGAGCCACTATCCATTGACTTCATCGGTACCTGGGGCTTCCCAGTTTGGGATTTTCTGTAGTTGCTGTCTTACTGTGTCTGTCGTGATCTGGGTGAATCTTTGTTTTATTCTCATTTCTTCTGCCTTGATTTCCTGGTGGCATGTTGCATGTTTGTTGTGTGATAACAGATTGCTCCATATGTTTTCCCAGAATCTCTTACTTGGTTCAGCTTCAGGAATTTCTTGGTGGTTGTCTTCCCCACTTAGTTGGCTGTGTAGTCTTTTCTGGTTGGTTCTATGTAGTCTTTTCTGGTTAGTTCCGAAGAGTTTGTTCTGTTGGTATCCTTTCCCAAAGAATCAACGCCGAGGAAAGTAGTCGCCCATCCAACGACTGGCCCATTCTGCCACGGCACCCATATTATTATTATTATTATTATTATTATTATTATTATTATTATTATTATTATTATTATTATTATTATTATTATTATTATCATCATCATCAGATGCACACACAAGATATATATATTGATATATATATATATATATATATATATATATATATATATATATATATATATATATATATATATATATAAATATATATATATATATATATACACATATATATATGTATATATATCTATATATGTGTGTGTGTATGTGTGTGCATATGTGTGCGTGTATGTGTGCGTGCGTATGTGTGTGTGTGGGTGACTGCGGGAATGTTTGTGTTTATGAGTGTGCCCACGTGCATGTTTGTTTATATTTTTAGGGCAGTTTCCCTCTCACGCAATTATTGTTGCACCGCAAAACAGAGGTGGCTTTTACGGTCTTTGGGTCAAGCATTAACGCTTGGAGTGCGGCAGCTGAATTTAGTTTTGTGTTTTCCGCTGAATTTTGCTCGCTGAACTTCCGCAATAAAAGAGCATTCTCAGAGCTTTTAAACTTGCACATTGGAAGAAATGCAATTAGGCTCAAAAGTCTTAAAGGGTCCGAGGAAGATAATCTAGGGCAATAATGTAGTCAGCTGGATTAAATGAAAAACACTGCAACAATAACTTTACCTGCCCTACCCCACTCTGGCATTTAAAACAAAATATAGAACACTAAAGAGTATAATAATAATAATACAATAAATACTGGGTTTTTATTGATTTCATGAGAGAAAAATTGTATATAATTCTTAAAAAGTCTGGGTTTAGATCAGAAAAAAAATATATAGCATAAAGAGCGTTGAAAGGTTTAGAAATATGAAGGTACAAGGAGGAGGGATGAAAGGCTTAGCCTCGGTGAAGGATGTGGAAAGGATGCAGGATGTAGGCTGGAGAAGAATGTCTAAATAGAAAGTGTTAGGATGAAGAAAGAGGAGAAGACAAAGAGCTGGATGTACTGTAAGATAAAAGAGATAGCGTCAAGGAGAGCATAGGTATTCAAGAAGTTAAAGAAGTGCAAGAAAGATGGAGATGAATAGTAGAGCGTGGATGAGTTTTCTGTGTAGTGCTTGAAGCAGCTTATGTTGTTTAAGGCTTCTGCAAAGCTCATTCGCAGTTCAGCTATATATATATATACATATATATATATATATATATATATATATATATATATATATATATATATATATATATATATATATATACACACACACACACACACACACACACACACACACATAACACTAATGCTCCTTACGCTACATATATGCTTTGTGATTTAAACCCACGCTATTCCTTCGTATCAATCGTTTCATTTGCCTTACATTCTAAATCAAAAACCTCCCACAAACCTTACAAAGCATACTTTGTGCATTTTACTACTATAATCCTTATAGCCATCACTATCATAGTTGTCTTAAACACAATGAAACTTATTCCTCTCGTCCATTCTTCTGGGAAGTTTCTACCATTCATGCATTCTTCACAAACCCTGTCCAGCCACTCAAAAACACATTGCAATACTGTACTGCCTCATCTCCCTCGTTATCCCATCAATCCTTAGTGCGTTTCCCATTTCCCAACACCTCAGTTGCCCTTATTATGACCTCAACGGTAACTTCTACAAACTTCCTCAAGCTGAAGGCAATCCATTCCCCTTCTGGGTCATTTAGCTCAACTCATTTTCTGTCTTTTAACATTTCCCCCGAATACTTTCTCTATTGCTTCAGAACTACATTCTCTTCAGACAGCATTTTTCCACTCTTAGCTCTTATTCTACAATTACTCGGTCATTAATCTTTATCTGCATTTAATTAGTAGTAGAAAAACATACCTGGAGTCCTTACTAACCTTTATTTTGTTACATTACTTCAATTTCTTTCGCTCCATGTTACTGACAACCTTATTCGTCCTCCTGCATTCGTGTACATGATTTTCTTTCCTGTCTTAATCAAAATTTTCCTCTGCTAAACTTACTTCCTCATCCTACTGCTTAATATTCTATTACTTCTCCACTACCTTCCTAAATCCACATTGTACTCATTGTATGCTCTGCTAATGTCCTCATTATCAGAGTCACCTGCGTTGATTACCCCTGCGGCTACGTTTTCCGTCCTTCCTGTCCATCTGTCCTGCAGAAAGAAAGGTTACGAGTTTCAGAAAACAGGAGCAGAATTGAATCCAACGTGTAACGTAAGGATTGCCATTTTCCCTGAAGCTAAAGAAAGACAAGAAATTTAGGCATGGCATGGCTTTCTCACGAGGCAACAACTGAGTTTTTAAACATAGTTGGAAAATTTTTTCAAATATTCTCTAGAAAAAATCGTACTCTGTTGTCCAGTATAATGGCCGTGTCATCAAAAAAGAAATAGGGTCCTTCTCTGCATTCTATGTTCTGACATGAATAAGCTTCCTTGATAAGAGTCCTAACGCAGCTAATCATACACAGACACTGATGATACCTGTTTTCATCACTATTAACAATTTATGCACCCCCAAATTGTGATTTGAATGAACTTCAAAACAAGTAGACCACGAAGACTTAGACCTTTCGCACTATATAACAACGCATAATGATCCATTTAAAAGCTCTGAACTTACCCCCAGCACGTTTCTCTCAAGTAATCAGGTTGCCAGTTGTCACCTTGGAGCCTTTAGATGTGGATTATACACAAAAGTAAAGAGTGTCATATCCTGTACAGTATGACACATATCAAAATCATTCTAAAGGCCCCCCTCATCTACTTAAGAACTTAAGAATTTTGGGTTAATTTAGCTATTAAGAGCAAAAAAAAAAAAGCAATGAAACATGTCCGTATAAAGAATTCCTCTGATAGTACAAAAAGATGTGTACATCAAATTCCGTGTAAGTCTTGTGATAACTTTGATATTAGTCAAACTGGGGAAACATTGGGAAAGAAAATAGAACAGCATAGAAAATATGCAAGATAGCACAGGTGAATAGTGGACAAATTTTACATGTCAGTGAAAACAGTTATACAGCTGACCAGGGCCAACAACAATAGTTTATTTATTGTAATAATGCACTGCGGAAGAACGTCATTGACTCTAGTTGCACGAAAGAACGCTATCATAATAATATTCATATCTGTCAAGGCATGTATAAACGTGATCCGTGAATTTCAATAGAAATATATAAAACGTGTAAAATTTAGGGAAGGTAGTGAATATGCACTGAAAAAGGATGACCAAATTTGTCAACAGTGTGCCTTACTAAGCACAACTGAGAGTGGGGTCCACCCCCTGGCACCTCTCAGGTGCAACTTCAGTTCCCAACAGTCTCTTAAGTTGGATAGTACTGTCCCCCTAGTACAGTGATTCTTAAACTGAGGGCGCGCCCCCCTAGGGGGGCGCCAGAAGCTTCCAAGGGGGGCGCAAGCAGAGTTGCCAGATGGTGCCTATTCTTTTTTTTAATTTGTGATGTTAATTACAAAATTGCCAAAAACGTCATCATTGCTTCCATATATTTTCTAATTATTGTCTCAAAACATGACAAAAATTCAAAATACAAGTAAATTTTAATTTCAAATCTTGTTTATGAATTGTCTTTTATTGTTATGATAAGTATAATAGCATACAAATAGACAACATATTGTTTATATTATTATAGTTGGCAAAAATTTCAGGGGTAGGGGGGCGTAGGGTCTATACATAATGCAGAGGGGGGCACAAGGCAAAAAAGTTTAAGAACCACTGCGCCTAGTATGTATATTGTGGGGTTCTACCACAAAGTATCAGTCCTTCATCAGTGGTTGAAAAATAAAGTCACAACTGGTCCTGACCTACACCCAGCCTTTTGTGTTTCCTTGTGGTTGTGCGCACATTAGCCAAAACAAGCGAGAGGCGGTGATCCAATTGCCACTCCAGTTTTTCACTCATACACATCATCATTGAAAATGAAAGCAGTGTAATCTACGCAATTGTATGAGGCCAAGAAATAATTCAGTGGGGATTGGGCATAAGCTTGGGTCATCATCATACTTGTCACGTCATTTTTCAATCACAAATCAAGAGGGACATCCAGAATTCGACCAATTCTAAGTGAATGTTCATGTTGATTTATTCCTACGTTTATTTCCTAACTATTTTAACAGAGATCCTTCACATTCGCAATTGATCCCTGGTCCCCTTTACCTGCCGAGAGAGAGAGAGAGAGAGAGAGAGAGAGAGAGAGAGAGAGAGAGAGAGAGAGAGAGAGAGAGAGAGAGAGAGAGAGCAACCAGTTCGCTGAACAGCAGCGCCAATATGCAGAGAATGTGCCCGGCTGTCGAACTTACTGCCCTAATACAGATCGACTTGTATTTGAATATGTTACGTACATTTTTATTTATTTACTAATTTGCTAATCAATCTTTTTCTGACAAGTGATTTCCTCATTTTGTACTTCCAATTACCTTGTTACTTCTTTCGAATGAACACCATATTTTTCGGAAGCTTGAATTTCCAGCCAACGGCCCCTGTGGGCTAATATAATAATAATAATAATAATAATAATAATAATAATAATAATAATAATAATAATAATAATAATACGTGTCTGGCGGAAATAAAATGAATCACCGTGCTTACATGGCATTTCATAAGCAATGTTGCTACTCTGGATGATTAAAAGTTCTTATTCATACTTATTATATGAAAAAATTCCAATTCCACTGAATATTTTCCACGCTGATTTGATGGCTTCAAAGATAGACGATTCTGGATTTAAAGCAGGTTTTAATTTTCTTATGTGCAAGGAATTTGCTCATCTAATTTCATTTTCAAAGTTACCTCTAAATATGACTTGAAATCTTCAACATTTACGCAAATTTTTCAGACCTTTTGGCATTGGGCCGGTATTTTTTATTACTTGATCAAGGGAACTCTTTTTTTACTTTTTTGTGAATGGTATCATCATCCAGTAGGGCTTGCATACGTGATATATAGTCAGCTTTATCTAAAATTATAATATTATTCAACTTTTCAGCTTTTGTGATGTGGATTGTATTGTCTTTTTTGCGATCGGTCAGACTTTTCTTATAACGAGCAGGTAATTACTTTCATGCCTTGCATTGGTAGCTCCATAAACAATACCTTTAAATACGTCAACATGATTTCATGATCAAGTCATAAAAAATTTCAATAGCACAGTGAAAAAAAATCCTTAAAGATAAAGAAGAAGTAAAGGTCAGTTGTCAGTTAAATTTCCCTCGTTACCTTACTTGTACGGATTAGTAAAAACGCACAAAGAAAATAATCCTATGCGGCCTGTTATCAGCACTGTTGGCTCAATATCATATACACTTTCGAAATATATTACCAAGCTCTTGTCCCCGTTACTTGGAACTATCTCCGATAATCATATATATAATTTTCTAGATTT
>JANJGK010009632.1:0-20098 GCA_039081455.1 Macrobrachium rosenbergii
TCATTCTCCTTTTCACCATGTTTTTCAAAAAGGGCAAGACGACGGCCAAAAAAGATTTTTCAAGTGATGGTCCACTGCCTGAGAGGCTACTTCAGAGACTAACCTACATCAGATTCAGAGTAAATATTTTATGGGCTGATAAACATATTCTTCATTTTCCTTATGAAAAACTTCTATAAATTTAAGTCTTCTACTTCTACCTTTAACTACATCTTTTACTATCAGTCTTCATCAATTTACAAATAATTTTATTTTAATGTCTTGACCTGACATTAATATAAAAAATTACTCCTAACAAAGATACAGCACTGCAAAAATAATGGTAAAGGATGTGATATCAAATCTGATTCCACCAACTTTATAATATTCGAAAGGTTTCATTCATAATACCTGTCAAATCAAGGCTTCCCAAGAAATAAAGATAAACAAAATACAATCAATATAAAATACTTCTAGGATTTTGGGGCAGAATTGCGTGGGCAAAGCAAATCTTATCAACATGCATCACAGTATTTTTCTTCTATTTTTTCATTCATCACTTTCAAAAATATGATGTACAATAACATCAGTACTGTTATCTCAAAATTTTAACTACAAATAAATTAAAACTTACTTCTATTAAAACTTACTTCTAGGGCCTGTCCATTTTGCTGAAAATCCTGACCACAATATAATCCAGTGCAAGATCGTCCCCAAGTCATCACTAATCACAAAAATAAAATTTTGCAAGCAGTCTCCAAAGTTTATCCACTGTATCAAGTACAAAATTGCGAAAGCAATTTCTATCGCTATTAAACAATGCAGTATGTAGAATCTGTATCTTATACAATCCACAGAGTCAAAGCCAAAAAAGAAGGAAAATCACACTTTCATGTAACTTTTACAGCTGCTACATATGAAAAAACTTTCAACTGAGCAAAATATTGATTTTTTTTCAAAATGCTTTCCATTACAATTAAAAATTTAAAAACAGGTCAAGACACAATACAGGCTCTTCTGCCCTTTCTCCCATCTGGAAATGTGAGCCACACAGAACACCCACAACTCAGCTACTGCCTCACATGACTTGCTGACTCAAGGGACTTGTGTCTTGTTCCTAATCTTATATAAGTTTGCAAGTCAAGGTTATAGTTCCCAACTCCCCACCACCACATATAGCCAGGATTAACAAAGAAGTAATCCACCCCTTACTCTTGTATGATAGTCATTCCTTAGTTTATCTATGTGTATTTTCCTTGACTTATCAACAATATTCTCATTTTTTCATGGGTCAGTATGAACATTAACACATGAATTTTTTTTTACCAATCCAATGTAAAATGTTAAAATTCTAAAAACACTGAAGAAGAAATTTATTGAATTTCATGATGATTGTATTCTATTTATGTAGACTTCCATTTACGTAGACTTCCTTAAAATAGCTACAACATTAGAATGCACAGTCTCTTGCACTTATAAGGTCTTCCTTTATGAATAACTCACCACCTTTTATGTAAAGGTTCACACAGAAAGTAAAAGCCTACGGTTTACTATAACAAAATCGCTTAGAATAACTGCATACTGTAGACAAACCCATATGATTATGTTAGCTGTACCAAACCTTGAATATCCAATAATGTGATGAAAATTAGATTCTTCTATTACTATTCAATTACAAATTCTGTTTCAGTTTTATATCATATATAAAACCATGAATGCTATAAAGTTCTGATAAGCTTATTAGTATCAGCTGATAGAATTAAATCTTTGAGAGTAAGCAAGTCATCGCTTCCTAAAACCTAACCATATTTTCTTCTTTAATACCACTCTGAGTAAACTTCATTTTATCTACCATACAGAAGGTTATGTTATTTAAGAAATGAAATGGCAATGAAGTAGAGTATCCATATAAGGTCTAATTGAATCCAGTTACTCTTGGTCAAATGTTCAATATTCTCTTAGGTACAAAACTTACTTTCTGGTAAAATCAAATAAACTTTCAGTGAATAAAATCAAGTTAATTTATGACTAATTTACATTAGTTCAAGTCATTTGACCACCATAAACTCCTCAACATACAACACAAACAGATTTTCTACTACTTGATCAGAGTAATTTTCTAACCTTTCATTTTCCTTAAAAACTAAATACAATTTAGGTCTTTACATCTCACTTTTAATTAGTGATACCACTAAATGCTTTGTCAGGCTATAAGTCTCTTGGAACTACGTAAATCATTATTTGGATGGCAATTTCTATGGTATCCTGGATTATAAAACAAAAATAGTTCTCGCCTATTAATCATACTTGCTGAGAGACATACTGGCACTCCTAGTCTTTGTCTGAATAACCTATCACATAAGAAAAAAATGTGCAAATGTGACACTGGCAGGAAGGACTTACACATCTCCTTTCCCAGCACTGTCCCACTTTCTGCATGGTAACTTCTTTACTTACTGCTTGCCTCAATAAGAAACAAGTTTTGCTTTTCCTTACTTCATATAAGCTCTTTTATCTGAAGCACAATACATTATCAATATAAAATGGAAGGCATCCCTTACAGATACTGTATAGATCTGACTTCTATCTCCCCACTGAAAATGATAATACTTTCTAAAAACCTACAAATAAACAGTACTGAAAATTACGAATTTAATACAAATTCTTCCAACAAAAAATGTAATTCCTATGTAATAATTTCTATTACCAATAGGTGAAAATGTTCTTCGTGCATTTGCCACAAGAAAAAGCTAAACTACTCCTTGTAGTGGTTTTAAGTTATCTATACCAAACTACTGAAGTATCAGGTAAAGAAATTAAAGCAGAATGTAGTATAAATTCTGTTAAGCAACTCTAACTTCCTGTTTCTTAATGGATTAAAGTAAACTGAAATCATACCATAGCCCAGAACAAAAGTGTTATTAACACACAAGAATTATCCATTTACAGTAATCATAAAAACTATTGTTCTGACAAACAACCAACTTACACAAAAGTACAAATTACTCAAAAACTCTTTGAAGCAGCAAAGTTTAAGCATACTGTATTCTAATCTGAACCAATGAAAATGAGGTAAATTAAAATTGTTTTTCTTTTAACCTAAACTTCTAGAATTTTATTTATATTTTCCATAACTGCTCTAACATTTCCATTTGTAATCAGAAGATCTGTCTCTGCCTACAGACCCAACCAAATTCTTTTTCCCAACATCCTTCTAATACTTAGGAGCTTTTTCCCTCTCAGCAAACACTTAGGGACATATCATTAATTGTAATGCCAGCCATCCCTTAACATCTTAAAAAATTTTGTAAGAGTATAGAGCATATAGAGCATGTGTGTCAGAGAGAGAGAGAGAGAGAGAGAGAGAGAGAGAGAGAGAGAGAGAGAGAGAGAGAGAGAGAGAGAGAGAGAGAGAGAGACTCACATGACAATGAACAACACGTGGCCTCAAAGGTTGCAGAAGCCATAAAAACTGGCATGCTGACTTTGCAAACATAAATTCTTTTTTCTAAGGTTAAAGGAATAATGACACTTACAGCTAACATCTAGGCAATAATATTTGATTTCAGTATTTCAGAATTATCCAGCAATACCAATGGAAATTGATATATATGACCTAACCAAAATTACTAACTGAGAAAAATAAAAAAACCAAGATCCCCAGTAATCTTTCCTTAATTTACGTAAGAGTGCTGCCTGTACAGTTGAGGGAAGTGCTGAATGGTCAACGTTTAAGTCTGCCATATAGAGTAGCAACTGTTGTTCAACAGACTGGCTATTCTCAATGTAAAAAATCACTCTATCTCAATTCCACACAGGTCATTACAGGACAAAGACTTATGACACATTTGGTCGTTAATGAAATATGTCACTGCATATCTGAAACAAGGATGTAGCCCTTGAAATAAATTCAAAATTGACAACTTGGTAACTCTAGAGGAAAATTATGAGATTAAGCATTAAAATGGCTTCACATGGTCCAAACCTGCTGATACACTTAACCATACACTTCCCCTTTCAATAAATAGGAAATGCCTGTTCCCCTTATTATCTACGAGGAAGAAATAAAAGTAACAGACCTATTACAGAAATATCAACAATGACAAAAAATCTCATACTAGGCAACTTACTGACACAAAAATTGGCCTTTAATAGTGGACGATGTGACAGTTGAACCAATTTTAATAAAAAATTCTGTAGGACTTAACAAAAGAATTATGAAGTGCAGTTAACCCTTAAATGCCGAGCCTCTATTTACAAAAACGTCTCCAGTATGCCGGCGGCGTTCAGTGAGTTAGCGCCAAAGCGGAAAAAAAGTTTTTTTCAAAAAATCACAGCACGCTTAGTTTTTAAGATTAAGAACTCATTTTTGGCTCCTTTTTTTGTCATTGCCTGAAGTTTAGTATGCAACCATCAGAAATGAAAAAAAATATCATTATCATATATAAATATTGGAATATATGACAGTGAAAAAAAAACTCTTATATAATTGTATACAAATCGCGCTGTAAGCACAACGGTTAAAGCTAATGAGTTAATTTTTTTTTGTTGTATTGTACACTAAATTGCGATGATTTTGGTATATAACAAATTGTAAAACGATCAAAGCAACACAGAGAAAATATTATCACAAAATGATGCATGAATTCGTAACGAGCGGACGTAAAAAAGTTTTTTTAAAAAATTCACCATAAATCGAAATATTGTGCTAGAGACTTCCCGTTTGTTGAAAAATGAAGCTAATTGATTGAATATTACTAGACTGTAAGTGTTTTAGCTTACAATTGCACTTTTCGACCATTTCGGTCGAGTTAAAGTTGACCGAAAGTCAAATTTTTTCTATTTATCGTGATTTATATGAAAATATTTCAAAACTGATAAAAGCTACAACCATGAGTTATTTTCTGTTGTATTCTACATGAAATTGCACACATTTTCATATATAAAACTTTATGTAACGACTAATATAAAACGGTGCACATATTACGACAACGAGACGAAAGAATTTCTGAGATGTTCGGCCGAGTTACCGCGCAGACGTAAGGAAAGTGTTTTTTTCAAAAATTCACCATAAACCGAAATACTGTGCTAAAGACTTCCAATTTATTGCAAAATGAAGGTAAACGATTGAATATTACTAGAATGTAAGAGTTTTAGCTTACAGTTGCGTTTTTTCACCATTTCGGTCGAGTTAAAGTTGACCGAAGGTTGAAATTTTGGCAGTTATCGTGATTTATGTGAAAATATTTCAAAAATGATAAAAGCTACAACCATGAGCTATCTTCTGTTGTATTCTACATGAAATTGCGCACATTTTCACATATAAAAGTTTATGTAATGACTAATGTAAAATGATGCAAACATTACGACAACATGACGAAAGTGTTTTTTTTTTTTCAGAAATTCACCATAAATCGAAATATTGTGCTAGAAATTTGCAGTTTGTTGCAAAATGAAGGTACATGATCGAACATTACTAGAATGTAAGAGTTTTAGCTTATAATTGCGTTTTTTTACCATTTCGGTCGAGTTAAAGTTGACCGAAGCTTGAAATTTTGGCAGTTATCGTGATTTATATGAAAATATTTCAAAACTGATAAAAGCTACAACCATGAGTTATTTTCTGTTGTATTCTACATGAAATTGCGCACATTTCCATATATAAAACTTTATGTAACGACTAATATAAAACAGTGCAAACATTACGACAACGTGACGAAAGAATTTCTGGCGCGGACATAAGGAAAAAGTTTTTTTCAAAAATTCACCATAAATCGAAATATTGTGCTAGAGACTTCCAATTGGTTGCAAAATGAAGGTAAATGATTGAATATTACTAGAATGTAAGATTTTAGCTTACAATTGCGTTTTTTTACCATTTCGGTCGAGTCAAAGTTGACCGAAGGTTGAAATTTTGGCAGTTATCGTGATTTATATGAAAATATTTCAAAACTGATAAAAGCTACAACCATGAGTTATTTTCTGTTGTATTGTACATGAAATTGCGCACATTTTCATACATAAAGTTTTATATATGAAAATGTGCGCAATTTCATGTACAATACAACAGAAAATAACTCATGGTTGTAGCTTTTATCAGTTTTGAAATATTTTCATATAAATCACGATAACTGCCAAAATTTCAACCTTCGGTCAACTTTCGACAAAATGACGAAAGAATTTCTGAAATTTTCGGCCGAGTTACCGCGTGGGCGTAAGAAAATAGTTTTTATTCAAAAATTCACCATAAATCGAAATATTGTGCTAGAGACTTCCAATTTGTTGCAAAATGAAGGTACATGATTGAATGTTACTAGAATGTAAGAGTTTTAGCTTACAATTGCGTTTTTCGACCATTTCGGTCGAGTCAAAGTTGACCGAAGGTTGAAATTTTTTGTAGTCAACGTACGGTACGTCCACTTGGCACCCAACAGACAATTTTAGTCGATGTATGATACGTCCAGTAGGCGTTTAAGGGTTAACTTTATGAGCTTGAGTATTAACAACAAAAGGGGGTCACGTGTTAGCAATGACAGTTTGGGAAGAAACCCATGAATTTTGTTGGTTCTGTACTGCTTTGTACAGTAGTATGAATTCTTCTTGTGTTCCAGGCTTAATTCATGGCTTCGTTTTGTGTAAAAGTGACAGAAGAGGTTTTGTGTAAACCTGAGCAAGAGACTAGAGTGAACTGCCCAGGATCTATTTTGAAAATTTTGAAACTGATATTAAGCATCTGTATTGGAACTTCAAAAATTCCCGTCAGTGAGCAGTGGTGTAAAGACTACAAAGGTAAAATTATTATGAGAGTGGTTGAGTTTTTTTATTTATAAGATGTGAATTCTTTGTATAAAGTTGCTTATTTGTAAATAAAACCTTAGTGTAAGCATCTTTGTATATAAATTCTGGTATAAGTATTAGTTACATGACTGTATATGGCTGTATGCATGTGTATATACTGTAGTACTAATAAATACAAGTTTTCAAGAAAGTAGTTTGATTTGTAAACTTCCCAACATCTTCACAATCCCACAACATGTATTTTTGGCCCCAACATGGGGCATCCTGAGACATTAAGATTTAAAGAAACATGAAGCATTACTGAGGTAGTGTGGTTGTGATTTTTTTTAGTGTGTTTAAGAGAGTAAAAGTAGAAAAAATCGACTGGGTAAGTAAAGAAATCAAGGCTTTATATGAGGAGTTGGCAAGAAAGGAGAATGAGAATGAAAGCTTGAGGAAGAAGAATGATGTGAAAACAGTAAAGTGGATGGAAGAGAATGTGGACAGGCAATGAGTCAGAAAAAATAATGGCTGATATGATGATGAATGCAGTGGGTGCTGTTGGGGAACAAAAGGTACAAGTAGAAGAGAAAAAGGAACAAAAACTGGCAATTCCAGTGAATCAAATTGCATTGGGGTGTAAGGAAAGAATAAAAAAGAAAAAAAGAGAAGTCAGTTATACAAAATGTACAGAAGTAATAGAATTAGGAATTCTCTGTAAAATTCAACTGAGGAAAATCAAGTTATGAGTCAGTGTGAGTGAAGATGAATTAACTGAGAGCAGGAAGGGAGTACATAGAAGTGCTTAGATTAGGGAAGTCACTAGGATAGAAAAATGATATTTTAATGATAAAATAAAGTTTGTTCATACTTACCTGGCAGATATATATATAGCTGTATTCTCCGAAGGTCCGACAGAATTTCAAATTTCGCGGCACACGCAGTGGCCGGTCAGGTGGTTAGTACCCATTCCCGCCGCTGGGAGGCGGGTATCAGGAACCATTCCCATTTTCTATTCAGATTTTCTAACGCCACTGTCTCCTGAGGGGAGGAGGGAGGGCAATATAAATATATATATCTGCCAGGTAAGTATGAACAAACTTTATTTTATCATTAAAATATCATTTTGTTCATGAGACTTACCTGCCAGATATATATATAGCTGAATACCACCTTTGGAGGGGGGTAGAGACAGCCAAGAAATAGGGAAAAAACCAATTATTGGTAAAATTATTTTGGTTCCTTATCTGATAGCGTAGCTGACTGAGTGGTTACTGTCACTCTAGTCTGCTTCTGCTTTACTAGAGACCCCAGCGAGGTAGTGACCTATATAGCTGGCGACTTCTAGATGATCTGTCAACGGGGGCGTGACCACAATGTGACTAGATCATAGCCCATACAAAGAGGACAAAAGAGCATTACTAACCACCTAACCAACACCTAAAGCGTTAGTTTGCAAAGGATTGGGAAGACTGCCTCCAGTAGTCGACCCAACAACCACAAAAACACAATTAAAAAGGGGATAGGATCAGAGTTACCCCTTGTCCCCAAGGTTGCTGAAGCAGCAATGTATGGTCCCAGCGAAAAGCAATTTCGTATGCTACCTAAACATCTTGCCAAGAGTGTGAGGCAAACACCGAATTGACTTCGCCAAAATGTGGCACTAAAAATGTCACTGAGTACCATATTTTTCTTGAACGCCATGGAGGTAGCAACTGCCCTCACCTCGTGAGCGTTAACTCTCAACAACTTGAAGTTGGAGTCGTCACAACTAGAGTGTGCGTCCTTAATGACGTCCCTAATGAAGAATGCCAGTGCATTCTTCGACATAGGTTTAACTGGTTGCCTCACAGAACACCATAAAACATCCAATGGACCACGAGTGTCCTGTGTTCTTTTAAGGTAGTACTTGAGAGCTCTAACTGGACATAGAACTCCCTCAGGTTCCTGTCCAATAAGGTCTGCTAAACCTTTAATTCAAAGTGTCTAGGCCAAGGGTTAGAAGACCTATCATTCTTAGCCAAGAACTTAGGGCTTAAAGAATAGACAGCATTGTGTTCCTTGAAGCCCACATGACGGCCTCGAACTTCTCTCACTCTCTTCGCCGCGAGGAAAGCCGTTTCGAGTAACATCCTTAAGAGATGCAGAGTGGAGAGGCTCAAAAGGACTAAACATCAAAAACTTGAGCATTACGTCCAAGTTCCAAGCAGGGGAAATCAGCTGAGGAACCTTGGACGTCTTGAAAGAGCTCGTAAGATCGTGGAGGTCCTTATTGTCAGACAAAGCTAATCCTCTGTGTCTGAATACAATCGAAAGCATGCTCCGATAACACTTGATAGTCGGAACTGCTATATCGAGTTTTTCTCTTAAGTAAAGGAGAAAATCCGCAACCTGGCTCACAGTGATAGAGGAAGAGGAAAAGCCCTTCTTTCTACACCAACCTTTGAAGGTTGCTCACTTCGCTAGATATATCCTTTAGATGAAGAACTTCTGGCTCTAGCGATGGCCCGTGCCACCTGGCCAGAAAAACCCCTTCGCTCTGACCAAGTTTCGATAGTCTGAAAGCAGTCAGGTTCAGAGCGGGGAGATTCAAAGATATCTCGTGAAGTGGGTTTGTATGAGCAGGTCTGCTCTCATAGGAAGGGTCCTCGGAACGTCTACCAACCAGAAGAGAAACTCCGAGAACCAGTGGTTCGAAGGCCAAAACATGGGGATGAGAGTCATCCTCGTCCCTTGTGAGGCCGCGAACTTGCGTATGACTTCTCCCAGAATTTAGAACGGGGAAAAAAGGCGTAAACATCTATTCCCGTCCAATCCCAGGGAAGAGCAACTATCGCAACTGCCCCAGGGTCGAGTACAGATGAGCTTTACAGAGGGAGCCTCGCTGTTCTTGAGGTCGTGAAAATATCCACAAGATGGGGACCCCAAAATTTCCAAAAATCTTGGCAAACCTCCTGATGAAGGGTCCATTCCTTCGGCAGGAGTTGATGGCGCCAACAGAGCAGGTCTGCTCGAACATTTTCGACCTCTGCCACAAAACTTGTGAGAATCGAAATGTTGCGAGCATAGGCTCAAAGAATAATCTCTCTTGCAAGGCTGAACAGGGAACAAGTATTGTCCGAGTTTGCTAGAACTACACGATTGCAAACTTGGACCTCGAAGAATTGGCGAGCTAAAAGATAGCCGCCAAATCTTTGAAGTCGATGTGCCAGGACACCTGTTCCTCTCTCCAGGTTCCTAACACTTTCTCTCCCTCTAGTGTTGCCCCCCAACCTGTTGACGACCCGTCGGAAAAACAACACTAGGTTGGGGTTCAGAAGCTTGAGGGAGATCCCTTTCTGCAATTCCGTTGGATCGAGCCACCACCACAGATCCTCTTTATATAAGGAAGAACTCTCAATTCCTCTTTCAAGTCTTCCTTGCTTTGTCAGTTCTCCAACAAAAAGAACTGAAGAGGCCTGAGATGCAGACTCCCCAGAAAACAAACTTCTCCAGCGAGGAAATGGTCCCCAGCAGACTCATTCCTTCCTTCACCTAGCATGTTTCCTTTTCCAAGAAGGCCGAAACTTTTTCGTACATAGAAGTTGCCGTTCTTGCGACGGAGACGCTATAAAAGCCGCTGAATAGATCTGAATTCCCAGACACAATGGACAGTGAGGGGATCAGCTGCGACTTCTCCACAGACCAGAAGTCCCAGGGACTTCACGAGTTGCAGAGTCAACTGAAGGTCCTCCAGATACCTTCGCTTCGACGACGCTCGAATCAACCAGTCGTCCAAGTAGAGTGAGATCCTGACGTGCGACAGATGCAACTGCATCGCAACGTTTTTCATGAGACGTGTAAACACCCTCGGAGCAAAATGTGACGCCAACAGCATCTGGTGTTCCCAGGCGGTCAACCATCCAAGTACTGACCAGACCCAACGTTGCTTAACTTCGCTGATCGGACGAGAAGCGGTGTTTTCAACGTGGTATGGCCGTTGTGCAGAGTCCAAAGCAGAGAGCCCTGAACTGGTACGTCTAGTCCCCCAAGACAACCTGAGATACTTCACCGAACGTGGATGAATTGGGGCGTGAAGATAAGTATCTTGGAGATCCAAAGATACCATCCAATCCCCGGGATGAAGGGCTCCTAGTATTGACTGCAAGGTCTCCATCTTGAACTTTTCCTTCCGGACCAAGATGTTCGACCTGTTGACGTCCAAGACGGGTCTCCAGCCTACTGAAAGTTTCGGGACTAGAAACAATCTGTAGTAAAATCCCGGGGAACACCGAGTCCAATATCTGTTCCACTGCTCTCCGCTCGAACATCTGTTCGAGCAGGTCAAACAATTTTCTGTTTGACAGGAAGGCAGTTGGGAAACAAAAAACAAAAGAGGAGACAGGAAGGGAATCAAGTAACCTCTCTCTAACAGTAGGAGGGACCAAACGTCTGCCCCTCACTCTTTCCAGGCTTGTGCAAAATGAAGCCTGGTTGCAAAGGGAGTCTGGAGAAGAAGGGAGTCACTTGCTACCTCTCTTGGAAGTGACATTCCTTCGGGAAAAAAACTCTTTCTCGTGGTGCGGGTCTCGTGTTGCTTCCCATGGAAGCCCCTTTGTTATGCAAACATTTAGCTTTCGTTTACTTTTTGTATCTGAGATCGGTGCAAGCGTTATGAAGGAGATGCAGTTTGAATGTCGATAACTTTAGTTTTGAGAAAAACGATATTTTTTGCTTCTCTGTGTATTTATTTGCTTGCCGTTACACAGTTTTGATGTTTTTATGACATAATGAAAAGCCAAAAAATAGACCTGCAAAGTAATATAACTTCGCTAAATGAAGCTAAATGAAGCGAGTGTCAAAACACGGCTGAGGTTGGCCAGCGCGACGTTTTACTTAGTCAAGCTCTGAGCTGCTACTGACTGACTGCCACTGACTGCCCTGCGGCATTCCTGTCTTTCGCTGATGCGTACTATGTCCACAGGGTTGCCATAGATCGCATTAGATATTATTTCACAGCTAAAAGGAAATTACCACCGATATACTGACAAAATCATTACATTATATGAAAAATGTAATTTGACTATGATAGGTTACTGTTTTGTGTATAACTTCTAACTGTGGCGAACTTTTAAATAAAACTTTCTGAGAAGATAGTCAGGATATGTATGATGCCATATATAAAATATCCCAGAAAATTTTATTTCCGATTTTTTCGTCAAACGCTCCCCTTAAGACAAAGACAACTGCGAGGGTGGAGAGAGAGGAGCCGACGGTTGAAAAGTCTCAGGAAACAGATCCCTAAGAAAAAAGCCAGAGTCTGATAATCAGAGGAAGAAGAAGACGAAAGAAGTTTCTCTTCATACAAAGGCTGTGACGAAAGAGGATGTTCTTCCGCAGCTGGTGGGTCTTGAGTGAGTGGTGAAAGTAGTTCCGATTCGCCGATACGTAAGCGGGAACTCCCGCGAACGAAGAAGTCGTCAATAGAGTACGTATAGTAAACATAAAAAATGTGGAACGCTTCACGATTAGCGTGTCATCCTTGCGCAAGAGCCATGCTAATCTTCTCTGTATCGTTCCAATTAGTATATGTACTGCCGAAGCAAGTACTGGCTAAATTAAGAAGGACATCAAATGTTGAAGCGGGTAGTTGTGCGACATGATGAACAACTGGAGCGGTGTCAACACAAGACTTGAAGCTATACGGCGAAGCGAGCGCGGAGCGTCATGGAGTGACGCGCGAGAGGCTCCGTGGCAAGTACTAGAAGAGAGTCACAGCGTGGCGCGCGCGAAGCGTCATGGCTAGGCGCGCGCCGAGCGTCAAGGTGAGGAGCGCGTGAAGCGTGAGAAGCGCACGAAGAGCAAGACGCGCTCCTGGCGCGAGACAAGAGAAAAGGCCAACACCTCAACTCGGGGAAGACGAATAGGAAGCCACTAAACACTCTCTCTAGAAGACAGACGCTCTGTATCGTTCCCGAAGCGGGAGACGAAGGTGAAAGTCTGTACCTCTTAACAGGCAGATTCGAATCTTGAAAGGTTCATGAGAGCATCCAGCTGTTGTTGCAAACCCAACAAAATCTTACGCGTTGGAGAAGCCACTCTCTCGGGAGAAGGGCTGAACCTGAGAGAAGGAAAGGGGCGAGAGACGTATACTTCCTTCCACAGGGGAAGAAGCTCTAGCCCTTGCCTTAGCGCGACAGGGGGGTCGAGTAGAGTGATCATTCGAAAAACACTTTATTCTCTTCTGCAGAGGAATATCCACGCAACTTTCGGGGAAGAGTACAAACGTCTAGAGGAAGAGGACGTGAAGCGTCCTCTCCTCTAAGCTTCTCTTAAGAGGGCGAGAGTCCAACCGAGAGCTCCAACCCCGTGGCGGGGAGGACGTGTCGGAGGACGAGAAGCAATCCTTCAGGATGCGTGCCTGAGCACGATCCCTGGCAGCCTGGGTAGCATCATCAGGACCTGCCGAAGGGACGCCGGATCGGTGGGAAGCCCCCGTAACCCTCATGCGGCTTTCGACATGCCCCCTCCCTGGTCCTGGGAGTTCGACAGAGGTCCAGGCCTAGAGGCATTATAGGGCCGATCTGACGCCCCCTCCACAACACTAGGGGCACTAGCACTAACACTATGCGTTTGAATTGCATTCACTTTAGTTTCAAGAGCACGCATTGACTCCATACGAGAGCCAGGGAATTACCTTCTGCAGCAACAAACTACAGGGTTAGTAATAAATTACTACAGGGTTACTAGTAGGAGAAAACCCTGACTGTCCAACTAAGGATGCACTCTAGGAGGAAGATTCCCTCAGCCTATCACGCTCCAATTTAAGCATATAGGCTTCATATTTCTTCCACTCACCCTCAGACAATCCCACACATTCATTACCGATTATCATAGAGCATTGAACACCCTTACATATCATACATAAAGAGTGAGGAACTATCAAAGTCTTCGATAGCCTCACCTTACATTCACCCAAGCTACAGACTCGATAGCTAGAGGTAAGACATCTTAATTATAAGAAAAGTCAAAAGCAAAATCAAAAACGGTCCACAAAGAGCGTATGCCAAGTCACAGATCCAGTCGAATACCAAAAAACAACCAAAATACTCAAGTGTCAACAAATTTCGAAATCCAAAAGGCGGAGGAACTGACAACAGGTGTTGACAGTCCGGCGACAGAGAAAATCTGAATAGAAAATGGGAATGGTTCCTGATACCCGCCTCCCAGCGGCGGGAATGGGTACTAACCACCTGACCGGCCACTGCGTGTGCCGCGAAATTTGAAATTCTGTCGGACCTTCGGAGAATACAGCTATATATATATCTGGCAGGTAAGTCTCATGAACAAAATTTAGTATAACTGGAGAGAGAGATATCAAGAACTTTTCAAAAGCATATGAGAAGTTGTACTTACATGGAAAAGTTTGGTGAGAATAAAAGTTAATGGGTGAGAGAGTTAGGAGATTCTTGGAAGGATGACTGGCTGAGTGTCACATAACAATTATGATTGTATTGTGGGAAACAAACAATATGATGTGGTTAAAGATGGAATGATTAAAAAGTTAAAAGAGTGAAAGAGAGTGTATTGGAAGAAGAATGAGTCTGAGGATGCATGAATGGGAATAAATGTTTTACAAACTTATGCATATTGATTGGAGACCTTAGCAAACAAGAAATTTGATGATAAAATAATCAATGAGACTAGTGTTAATGAGAAAATTCCTCGCTATGGTTTGAGATCAGGTGGTTGAGCTTCAAAACTTGAAAAGGAAAGAGAAACGGTTGAAGTTAATGGTTGAGAGATTAAAATGGAATGAAGTGGCTGCTGTTAACCTTTTTAGAGTTTAGGTATCTACAACAAAAGAGGGTCAAAAGTCAGCAACAGACAGCTTGGGAAGAAACTCCTGAATTTTGATTTTCCAGGAAATATTTGAAAATTTTGAGACTGTATTAAGTATTTGTCTATTGGGGCTTCAAAAAAGTCCCATCTGTGAACAGTGGTGTAACGAAGATAGTAAATGTAAAATCGTTCAAAGTGGCATGGTTTTCTATATTTAACTTGTGAATTCATAGTATAAGGTAACTTATTTATAAAACCTTAGTGGAAGCATATTTTCAAATAAATTCTAAGTATGCGTTAGTTGTACGAGTGTGTGTGGCTGTATGTAAGGATGTATTTATTAATTAATCAATATAGGTTTCAAAAAAGTAGTCTGATTTTCAAACCTCCTAACATCTCCACAATGCACCCCAAGACAATGTTAAAAGAAATTGTTCACAGCTATGAACATTTTATCACAACTGAAAACCATCATCATAGAGCAATGTATAGTAACATCCACGAATTCTCAATTTAAATTTACACAATTATACACTTTATCTCAACTCTGATTAAGTGTCAAATCATCAAACTGCCAACTTGAATTTTCTCCCAATGTCATTTTCATATTTCTATCAGAATTGTTTACAATTTTAGTGACAATGGAAATTACACTGATTCATTAATTCTTAAGAAAGTCTGAATTACAATTTAGAAGGATGATCCAGAAGAGCTAAGGAAAAGGGATGCAAGAAATCCTATTCCTCACCAGTTGATGAGTGGTAGAGCAACAATGGTCCAACCAAAATCTTGGGAACTCCCAAAAGTAATGTAATTGCAACAGAAAACAATCCTAAAGCAGCACATTATGAGACATAAAGGCAGGTGCTCCATAATAATACTACCCTCCAAAAAGCCAGAATCATGAGGGATGAGACCATGATGAGGACAACTGCCCAGATCCCTTCCAATTAGTAAAACATGACCAGCTGTGACAACTGGTTCCAACAGGTAAACATAAAGAGTTTCATGAATAGCATCAAACAAGCAGAACCTTGAAAATATGTTCTGACAACACCAATGTGCCTGGTTTATGGATGGCAGAAAGCTCCAGGTTGTACTTAAAAAAACAAGGAAGAGGAGACAGCCCGAATCTCGTGAGCCTTAACCTTCAGTTGCAAGATATAAAATATCCAAACACCCCTGTGAAACAGCATGTTAATGCCCATATGAGAAAGAATTCCTCTATACAGTTATATTCTGGAAACAAAGAAACATACAAGGAGACAGAGAGATTCTGTTTTTGGAGTTACAGTTTACCCTGATCACCTTGACTAGGTAGAGGAGACTATCCTCTACAGACAACAGGAATAGTGAAAGAGTTAGTCTAAGAATGAGCCATTCTTACTAAAAGAGTAAGTCTGGATGCAAACTCCAGGGCAAACACAAGACCCACCTAAGACCAAAAGCTGAAATGAAAGATTTCACCCAGTACGAAAAGGAGTTCACCGTCATGCCTAGAAGCAGCACGAGCAACTAGGTAAGCTGTCTTGAGAATCATATTCAGCAAGGAAGTGCCCAAGTGGCTCATAAGGTGATCAAGAGAGACTGCACAGTGTGAAGGTTGGTTTAATGGTAGCTCACAGAATTGATTGGGAAAAATGGTGAAACAGGTCAGAAATGTTCTTATTAAGTAAGCCTGAGCCACAATGGAGGAAGACTGAAAAGAAGGACAGAAACAGAGATTTCAAGAGGACAAGAACCTCATTTCTTACACCAAGCAACAAGCCATGCCTCATTCCCTTGATAAAGAGCAGTGGCAGAATAACTTGAACGGATGGCAATAACCACCACAACACCTCCAAAAAGCCATTCCAAGATTATTCTGGATAATCTCCTCACATGAAAGTGTAGTGGTTCTAGGTGACTGTGAAAATGGAAGAAATGCAGCTCCTCCAGTAGCTATCGCCAAGTGGAAAGAACCCTGGGGTCATTCCTGATGAAGTTTAAGAGATACAGAACTAGTCTTTGTTGCAACTACAAAAGAGAGAGGAGAGTCATCCAAGAATATGCTAACTCGAAACTTCACCAGAACTTGCTTCAGTAGTCTGAACTGAAGGAAAGATGTTCAGACTGGCCAAAGTCTGGAACATGGCATCCACTACTCAGCCACTGGCTCCAGCTGCAAATAACAGTGTTAATCTGGCATTCAACAACATGGCTGCTGAAGGCCCTAGCAGACATCAAAGTGAATTATTATTATTCAGAAGAGATGAACCCCATTCATATGGAACAAGCCCACAAGGACCATTGACTTGAAATTAAATGTCCAAAGAATAGTGTTCATTTGAAAGAAGTAACAGAAAGAAAGGGGAAATACAGAAGAGATCAGTTATTAAAAAAGAAAAAATAAATTAATAAACAAAATAGATAAAATGTAAATAAATTATAAAATACACAGAGAATTGCTTTAGGGTAGTAATGCATTGCATCTTCACTTGAACTTTTGAGGTTCCAATTGCACAACATCCTCAGGGACAATGTTCCACAGTCTGCTCACTGTCATGCCTAGAGGCAGCAGGAGCAACTAGGCACACTGTCTGAGAATCATATTCAGCAAGGAAGTGTCCGAGTGGCTCATAAGGTGATCAAGAGAGGCTGCACAGTGTGAAGGTTGGTTTAATGGTAGCTCACAGAATTGATTGGGAAAAATGCTGAAACAGGTCAGAAATGTTCTTACCAAGTAAGTCTGAGCCATAATGGAGGAAGATTGAAAAGAGGGCACAGCAATACATCTTGATAGCAGAGAGTGCTTCAAAAATTCCTCAAGTAAACAAAGAGGTCAGCTAGAACAGAAACAGAGATTTCAAAAGGACAAGAACCTCATTTCTTACACCAAGCAACAAGCCATGCCTCATTCCCTTGATAAAGAACAGTGGCAGAATACCTTGAACGGATGGCAATAACCACCACAACCACCTCCAAAAAGCCATTCCAAGATTATTCTGGATAATCTCCTCACATGAATGTGTAGTGGTTCTAGGTGACTGTGAAAATGGTAGAAATGTAGCTGCTCCAGTAGCTATCTCCAAGTGGAAAGAACCCTGGGGTCACTCCTGAAGAAGTTTAAGAGATACAGAACTAATCTTTGTTGCAGCTACAAAAGAGAGAGGAGAGTCTTCCAAGAATAATGCTAACTTGAAAATTCACCAGAACCTGCTTCAGTAGTCTGAACTGAAGGAAAGATGTCCAGACAGGCCAAAGTCTGGAACATGGCATCCACTACTCAGCTGCAAATAACAGTGTTAATCTGGCATTCAACGACATGGCTGCTGAAGGCCCTAGCAGACATCAAAGTGAACTATTATTATTCAGAAGATGAATCCCATTCATATGGAACAAGCCCACAAGGACCATTGACTTGAAATTCAAATGTCCAAAGAATAGTGTTCATTTGAAAGAAGTAACAGAAAGAAAGAGGAAATACAGAAGAGATCAGTTATTGGAAAAGAAAAAAAAATTAATAAACAAAATAGATAAAATGTAAATAAATTATAAAATACACAGAGAATTGCTCTGGGTAGTAATGCATCACTTTGATAGTAATGCATTGCATCTGCACTTGAACTTTTGAGGTTCCAGTTGCGCAACATCCTCAGGGAGACTGTTCCACAGTCCAATGGTATAAGGAATAAAGGACCTCTGGAACTGATAAGTTCAACAGCAAGGCACATTTACTGCATATTGGTACTGCTGATCGGTAAATCTGGTTGCTCTTGGCAGGAAAAAGGGGATCAGGGATCAACTGTTAATTGGAAAGATCTCTGTTAAAATACTACTCATGAAAAATTGACAGACAAGAGACCATCCATCAACAGTCCATGTCATAACTGCTAATGTTAAAAAACAGAAACCAACCACCAAGAATCACTCTGTCTATAAGAGATAAATCTCTGGCAGAGGCTGACATCCACACTGGAGAACAATACTCTAGTAAAGTTAGTTAGTTATAAATGATTTGTTTAACCAGACCTCTGAACTCTTTTAGGGTTCTTCTCGGGCTGGAAGGAAGGACAAATGAAGTAAAACAGGTGGCACTGATTTTATCACTGTTATAAATATATGAGGCCTTACGTACAACACCTACCTTCCAGGAGGCATTTACTGACACTTTTATTAGATGCTTCTCAAAATTAAGATTTGAGTCAAAAGTTACACTAAGTGTAGTTAAAACCTCAAAAGTTACACCAAGTGTAGTTAAAACCTCAGACTTATTTAGTGGAGTCCCATCCACCTGAAGGGGAGGATGAGGAGGAAAATCAGTGTGAGACCTACTAACCAATAGTGTTTTTGTTTAACTGGAGTTCAGCCTCATACCCCACTGACTATAACATTCACTAATCCATTCCATGACATGACTGAGACTAAGGGCAGCTTCATTTCCCATAAGAGGAGGCTTCACTACACCCACAAGTACTGTATTAAAGTCTCCACGTATGAGAAAAGAAGCTGCCCTTACTCTCAATCATGACATAAAACAGATCAGGGAATGGTGTAGTTAGTTGGTCATGAGGCTGAACTCCAGTAAAATGAAAACACTATTGATTAGTAAGAATGCTACTCACAGTAACTAAACAGCGGTAGGTGATGTCTCTTACCATAAATAACACTTGTTACAAGAAAACACTTAATTCAGAAATCACCACAAAGCACCAAAAGAATGTATCAAAGGTAACATGTAAATGAATGAATAAATGAGAATGGATGACACATAAAACAAAATGCAGTCAATATCCAGTTCTGCAAAATCACCTCCAAACATGCCTGCAAATAAAGCTGCATGGAAGAATAAAACCTTGTGGGACAGCGGAGTGGGTCTAAACATACATGACTAAATACCTATGAGAAGAGTTTGTCAGGTAATGTGAAAAAAACATTTTTATTACCAATGGTTTATTAGCAAAAGGAATGACAGTAAACACCCAATATTTGCACGGGATGCATACCACAACCCCCTCCCCCCTGCAAATAGCTAAAATCCGCAAATACTTAAAACCCTCCTAAAAACACTTAGAACTGCCCATTTTGATAGTTCAAACACAAAAAAACTCTAAAATTGCTTATACAGGTACTGTGTTATCCTACTTATGATGGGGTTAGGTTCCAAAAGACCAATCATTTGTTTGAAAAAACGTATCTCGAATATAGGCTAGCCTATACTAGGGTATTCAGTATCATGTATACATATATGGTAGCCTAGCCTACACTATAAAGTATACTCTATACATGCACGGTATAGTAATTATTAATATCAGCTAATTCTGGAGGTTCATGCAAAGTGACTTATGATAATTCAATACAAACAGAACTTGAATAACAAAAAAGAATTAACTTAGCCTACACTATGGTATATTGTATACATACAGTATACGGTAGCCAAGCCTACATTATACTGTACTCTATATTTACATATAATGTTGTATTATACAAACGTCAACATAACAAATATGCATCTTTTCCGTGGATCTTTTCAAATGTTGTG
>JANJGK010009633.1:0-15000 GCA_039081455.1 Macrobrachium rosenbergii
CACGGAAAGTTTTCAGATGAAGCTAAAACAGTTAATGAGATTAATGTCTTCGTCTGCTTCTAAGGTATTTCGAGGAATTGGGGACTTCGTGACCCAAGCACGTTTTTGCGAACTATAAAATAAAAAAATGTATATATGCAAGGAAGCAAGCAAAACTCTTGTTAAAGACTTCATTATGAATACAAATAAGACATATGTTGCATTAATAACTTAAACTTTGAAGGTCTGTTTATGATATTAACCATGAATGATTGAGGGATATACTTAAGTTTATGAAAGTAAGAGTAAATGCCTCTCTCTCTCCCCTGCCTTCTCTCTCTCTCTCTTTCTCTCTCAATATATATATATATATATATATATATATATATATATATATATATATATATATATATATATATATATATATATATATATATATATATATATATATATATAATATATATATATATATATATATATATATATATATATATATATATATATATATATATATATATATATATATATATATATATATATATATATATATATATATATATATATATATATATATATATATATATATATATATATATATATATATATATATATATATATATATATATATATATATATATATATATATATATATATATATATATATATATATATATATATATATATATATATATATATATATATATATAATATATATATATATATATATATATATATATATATATATATATATATATATATATATATATATATATATATATATTATATATATATATATATATATATATATATATATATATATATATATATATATATATATATATATATATATATATATATATATGTGTGTGTGTGTGTGTGTGTGTGTGTGTGTGTGTGTGTGTGTGATTGTGTGAGTATATATATATATATATATATATATATATATATATATATATATATATATATATATATATATATATATATATATATATATATATATATATATATATATATATATATATATATATACATTGCTGCATCTTCCTAAGCATCCAAGCTACCAAAAGCTTTTAATTTAAAACTCTGAAGTAAGAATACAACGCATTGCTTAGCACTGACTGACAAGGGAAGCGAGAGGAATATTGGCTCCTCCTTAAATCCTTTAATTGCACTTTGTATATCTCTCCCACATTCTCTCTTTGAACATGTAACTGTTGGAAGCCCTTTGTTTTTCAGAGCACAAGGCCATGGGGAGATTAATTTCTGGCCAGAGGCAGAATAAAGCAGATTAAGAGAAAGGTGCAGCTCCTGTAGGAACATGTGAAATTGACTCACCATGTGGGAACCCCAAATCAAATGATGCATGCTCATAGAGGAATGACACTAACTCCATCTGCACAAGGAAGCATCATAATCTCTGAACCGAGGTCTTAAAAGGCCTCACCTAAGGAACGAGAAATGTGAGACATATCTGGATGCAAGCAAGTCACCATCCTTCCCTTTGCATTCCTGCCTCCTTCAGAGCTTCTTGCCCCTATCACATGGTCCCATCTTGTAGGGCCATAGTCTTCTTAACTCCTCTACAGCC
Source organism: Macrobrachium rosenbergii (assembly GCA_039081455.1). NCBI lineage: Eukaryota > Metazoa > Arthropoda > Malacostraca > Decapoda > Palaemonidae > Macrobrachium > Macrobrachium rosenbergii. The sequence continues at coordinate 1,568 of JANJGK010009633.1, forward strand.
ATTATCCATACTGAAGCCACCTCTTCTATAAGGTAAAGTGATCTGTTACAAAGGTTCTTTTCATTTAGTCACACTATTTTAATTCTCGTGCTGAACTTCCTATTTCATTTCTAAGTGCCAGTATTACCAAATTAACCTCACCTTGTTAGTGCAGCGTTGCATAAATTCCAGTGTTGAGTAATTACATAAAATCGTGTGTTCAAGGCATCCATGGTACCCTCCATGTGCCACCTTGTCCTATGCATATTTTACTGTGTCCTTACTGCCCTTTAATTCATAAATCTCTCCATTTACAGGGGGATCATTACCAGCAGAACCATTTCCTTGATTGTGCCTTGCCTGTCTTGAACCCCATGATGCCCTTATCAGCATCGTTACATCAATGGATATACCTTCAAGTGTTCATAGTTATAATTAATTTCTCAGGCCTTACCTGCCCGATTAGTTCATTTCATCTTCTGAATGTTCATTAAATGTAAATATATGTAATCCTAAAACTTATCCTAATTATTTACTTCCAACTGCCTTGTGAGTAGAGCCCTCACCTCACTTATAATCCCCCTTTTTGTTTGTTTTTTTATTACCTGAATCAACTGCAGTCAGATCCCAGAAATTTATTGAGGTAAGTAATGTAATCATTCATCTAGAGTCTATAACGGACTCCTGATGAGCATTCTCCAGGTAAAATCGTAAAAATGGCGGCCGTTTGACTTAGATCTCACAATCTACACATTGCAGATTGAATCCTTGCCACTTGCAACTTGCAGTTATCAGCGACTAGCTAAGCTAAAACGTTGGATGTGAGACAAGAAATGAACCTTAGCGTAAAAATCTGCAAGTGCACAGTCAAGGAGTTCCACGCAGGAGTACAGTACAGTTGAATTTTTTTAATTTCATGTTAGGATAGGAAATGAAATTGTGGCTGAAAATATCAATTGGGAAACTTTAGGCCAAGTACATGCTAAGAAGATTTTTCATAGCAAAGGGAGAGCTTATTTTCCAAAACTCAAGCTGTGACTAATGCAAGGTAGTCTGCATGTCTTAACTTCTTGGTAGCTAGGCAGTGATTTACGAAGTGTTTTAAAAAAAGGAAACAGTGCGTTTATTTCCTCCCTGTGTTATCCAGATTATTTGTCATCTTGAAATTTTAGCTAGGCACATGGTAGAATGCATGGGGTCATCTGGCAAATTTCCGTATCGCTGGAGTTACGAGTTTTACTCTCTCTCTCTCTCTCTCTCTCTCTCTCTCTCTCTCTCTCTCTCTCTCTCTCTCTCTCTCTCTCTCTCTCTCTCTCTCATAGCGGTTAGGAATCTGTTATCAAATGTATAACTCTTCATTATAGAATAAATCTCAGAAAAGGCATAAAACTTTGTTCAGGCCACGTAAGCAAATCAACATGCTTCATATTTCCATTTATATAAATTCCTCCATAAAGCAACACACGCAGTAAATTCTATTTCATTCAGAACGTTTCCATTCAATAATTGCCTGCTATTTCATACATGAGCACAAAGAAGGCTCTTTTCTTTTTTCTTTGTTTTGTGTTTTGTTTAATCTTTTGTTTTGCTTAAAGTTCGCTGTGATCAAGTGCTTTTACGTCCTCCCCAGTCTAATTTTCGTAGAGCTTAAGAGAAGATTTTTATTTTGGGTTCCTCTAAATAAGCCTAGGCGAGGTAATACATTTCATAATCATATGGTCATTTTGTAAAATTTAACCCCCCTACTGCCATTGTACTTCCGAGCCAGGCATGTGTACCAGGCGACCTTGAACTTTCAGTCACTGAGCCAGACCATAACAAACCCTTCAGGGCACATGTGAGTTAGTTAAGAAGGGTAATGCAATTTTGTACCCATGTGAACTTAAGCAAACAACGCCTGTGCATGGTAAAATTAAATTTTATACTTATATCAGGTTGGAGAAAAAGGCTCTTATTATTGTAGGCAAAATATGCACATTTATCGGTATAACTTACAATTGCTATAACTTTGTAATTTATCTGCCCCTCGATGACGAGATTATAATTTCTATGAGCAAACATAGAAGTGTACTTCTAAAATGGCTGGTTTCTAACCACCAATTTGCATCTATATGTAACCTTACCTCCTCTGTGCCAGCATCCCTGTGTCTCTCAACACATTCCTTTTTTATTTATTAAGGTTTACACGACATCCTTTTTTTTTGGGGGGGGGGGGGCGGGTCATTGTTTCACAAGTGTTATGGCACTCCCTGAGTTCCCGAACCTAACACGTATCAGAACTCCCCTAAAAATTCCTTATCACAAGGAAACCAAAATCAAACAACCCAGTTCCATGTGAACCAACCCAGCCCCTACAAGGCAAACCAAAATCGGAAATGGGCAAACACTCCCCAAACCAAGCCTTTAGATTCATGCTATAGCTGGCCAAGTCTGTGCATGAATCTGAGCCCACGTCCTACGAGACAAAAATAAAACGTTACTTCCCGGCAAACAAATCACATCCTATGAGGTGAACCAAAAAAACCCAACCTTCATGCTATAGATGGCCACGCTCATGCATAAAATTAACTCCTAAATTACGTTTTTTAGAAATATTAAAATTCGTTCATTATAAACAAAGGAGTCTTATTCAGACATTAAAATCCATTCATCACAAACAACCGAGTCCTATTCAGACATATTGAAATTCATTCATCATGAACATCTGACTTTCATTCAGACATATTAAAATTCGTTCATCACAAACAACTGAGTCTTATTGAGACATATTAAATTTCGTTCATCACGAACACCTGAGTCTTTTAGACATATTGAAACCATTTCATCACGAATTTTGAGTCGTATTCAGACACCCTAAACCTGTTTATTTTGAACAATATTGAGTCTCATCAGACATATTGAACCTGTTCACTCTAACAGCCTTGAGTCTTTTAGACATATTGAAACAAGTTCATCATGAACAAACTAGAGTCCTTTGAGACAACCCCCCCCCCCCAAAATTAAGTTCTTTAGAAGTAAGCAGGAGTTCTCCAGACAACACCCTCTTTCCTCCCAAGTATTGTCCTACAACTTCTGTAATACCAGCAAGATGCAAGCAGAGGACTATAAAGTGTTCTCTGGGGTTGGGAAGGGGCTGGGACTGACGTGACAAACACTGCTGGACTGGGTGCAAGCAAAGGTAGATGCTGCCAAGAAGGAGAGGGATGAAGAACAAGCTAGGCCAGATCAACTTGCCAAAGAAGAACAAAAAAGAAAGGATAAGAAGCAAGAACAAGCTAGGCTAGGTAAACTTGCAAAGGAAAAACAAGATAGAAAGGACAGGATCGAAAGGGAAGAAAAGCAGTGGGCCATAAGCTCCAAATGGCCCAAGCTGGCAATACCAGCTCCTTTCAGCCGCTGGTGTGTCTGCCCACACTCAGTCTCTTAACTTTATGACTAAGTGGTCCGAGGCCGAGCTCTACTCATGGGAAAATTCCTTGGAGGAAGGGGTCTAATTGCCCTCCCTGGGGCAGATCAAGCGAAAGTGGAGGAAATGTGCAAGGTGATCATAAAGGCATACGAGATCAGCTCTGAACACTGGAGACAATGCTGGAGAGGTCAGATAAAAGAAGCAGGACAGACATTGTCTGACAGGGCGTATCAATCCGATAGGGCCTCTATAAATGGCTAGAGTTCCTGGGAGCTTCTTCCACTGAGGACATCCTCAAGTTGTTCAAGATTGAGAATTTCTTATACTATGCACCTTCTGCACTAGCAACCCATGCCTGTGAAAAAGCACCCATAACCCTAGGGGAGTGCTGTCACCTCGCGGACATGTGGGATACCCATCACACCCATGCAAACTCATTAGGATGCAAGATCTGCCCTCCTTCTTTCACCTCTGGCACCCCTCCACCCAAGAACAGGCACTCACAGAACCCCATTATAAGTGTGCTCTGCAAGAAAACTGGACATCCCAAAGAGCAGTGCCAAAACAAGCTGCAGGCACTGCCCACAGTGACTTTCGAAATCCTTCCCAGGAATCCACCACCATATAATAAGCCTACACCCTCCTCGGGGGCAGTGCTACGAAGAATTACAGCAAAAATTATTGCACTGCTTGCAAAGTTTATGACCACTCAGCCCCACAGCCAAAATGTCCAAATAATAAATCAAGTAACCCCGCCATTGCTTTAGCAGTTACAAATCCAGTGTCCTTAAGCCCTCCAGCTGAGGATCCGGTATATGTGGTACCTCCTTGAGGTAGCTACCCCACACGCCAGGTCAAGATGTTTGATGATTCCATTGATTAAATTACCCTCATAAGGAAGGATAAAGTTTCCCATGGAGCTAACATTAACTGACGTGACTCGTCACAATTGAGGGTATCAATCAATTCAACATGATAGGTTCGCCCTTAAAAAGGAGGGGCGCGAATTTTGCGAGATACAGGTGCCGCGCAATCTTTGATCTTGAGAGAGGTGCTGCTGATTGACTTTGAACCTGTTGGGGCGGGAAGGGGGGGGGGGGGAGAATTTGTGATCTTGTCTGGTTTTCCGGATTCAGTCAAGTCGTATCCCATCTGTGTTTTTAAATTGGATTTTTCGTCGTTTTCTGGGGCTATTAAATTGGCCATTGTGGACAAATTTCCTGTGACAAATATAGACGTTGTTTAGGGCAACGACTTTGTTTATAAGAATACAACTTGTCCAATTTTAATGTTAAACCCTGAAATGTCTGTAGTTACTCGTACTCAAAGTAGGGTTGTTGTTGATGCTGCAGAGTCAACAACCCATTTAGGTATAAGTAGTTTAGAACGTAGTGATATTAATAATGTAGTAGTAAGGGATAATTTAATTAAGCCTGATTGGACAAGGGAAGATCTTATTAAAGCTCAGAAGCAGGAGTTCCACAGTTTGCCCAAGGAATCTGGTCCTGTGGTTGATTTAACGGTACCCCACTACCGAATCATCAATAAAATCCTGTACAGGTGTAGTAGGAGCTAAAGAGGCAGGTAATGACCACTGTGAAGTAATTCGTCAATTAATGGTTCCTTTTAGTTTCAGGTTGGGTTTATTGTCAGTGGCTCATGAAAATCATTTGTCAGGGCATTTCGGCATTCGAAAGACGTCGTTGAAACTTCTGTCTGACTTCTGGTGGCCAGGTTTGAAATCCGATGTAAAGAAGTTTGTCAATGGGTGTGGAATTTGTCAAAAGGAAGGCAAACCGAATTAGTTGATTCCAAAGGCGCCGTTGATCCCAATTACTTTGGTGTCTGAACCTTTCCAGGAAGTCATAATTATCGTGGTTGGTCCTTTACCTAGATCTAGGAGTGGGAATGAGTATATTTTTACTATCATGGACAGAATGTCCCGTTTTCCTGAGGCTATTCCCCTCTGTACAGTAAAGAGTGTTAAGATTGTGGATGCCCTAATAAATTTATTCACAAAGTTTGGGTTACCTAAAATAATTCAAAGTGATAATGGTTCTAATTTTACCAGTAGGTACTTCAGGAGTAAGATGGCAGAATTGGGGATTAAACATGTTACCTCGCCCCCATTTCATCCAGAGACTCAAGGGTTTTGGAGAGGTTCCACCAAACTTTGAAGTCCATGCTGAGAAAATATTGTCTGGCTCATGGATCCGAGTGGGATAAGGAACTTCCCTACTTACTTTTCGCTTTTCGTTCGTCTCCAGATAAGTCATTGGATTTGTCTCTTTTGAATTTAGTGTTTGGACATAATGTTCGTGGTCCATTCGAGGTCATAAGAGAGGTGTGGGAAGGTGACAGTCCTGAGGTTAATTTATTGGATTATGTCTCTGGTCTTGGGGATAAATTGACGAAAGCTTGGGAATTTGCTAAGAAAAGTTTCTTGAGTAGCCAAAAGAAAATGAAATTTTACTTTGATCAAAAATCCAAACCACGTAGTTTCTCAGTAGGTGAAAAGGTCTTGGTGTTGTTACCTTTGCCAGGGAATTCCTCAAGGGCTTCATTTTCAGATCTCTGGAGGGTTATTAAAAAATTAAATGAAGTTAATTTTTTGGTGGAGACCCCCAAACGTAGGAAACCATATCAACTTTGCCATATAAATATGCTAAAGAAATTTGTGGATAAGGGAAATGCAATTCCTGTGACCCTTGTTGGGAAAGGTGATGATAATGATAATGCTTCCTTTTCAGATAACGATTTTGATAAAGGTAATTTCGTTGACAAGGAGTGTTGGCCTTCTGACAATCAAAACTCTTTGAGATATTTTGATGGTTTAGTAATTCATTTGGATTTGGAAAAACGGAGGGTATTGAAAAGGTTAATGTATGAATATAAGGATTTATTTTCTGATGTCCCTGTTCGTACAAGTATTTTAGAGCATGATACAGACGTAGGTGATCCTAATCTAGTCAAACAGTCCCCCTATTGGTTGAATCCTGTAAAAACTGAGGTGGTGGCCAAAGAAGTGGAGTATATTAAGACACGGTCTCATAGAGCCGAGTAATAATCCTTGGTCCTCACCTGTGGTATTGGTTAAAAAATCTGACGGTAGTTACAGGATGTGTGTAGATTATCGGAAAGTGAATGAGGTCACCCGCTCAGATAGTTTTCCCTTACCTCGGGTGGAGGATTGTATTGATCGTTTAGGCCAAGCTAAATTTATCAGTAAATTTGATCTTCTCAAAGGTTACTGGTAGGTACCCCTGTCTAAACGGGCCAGGGCCTTGTCCGTTTTTGTTACACCCCAGGGTTTGTTCCAGTGTCGTGTAATGCCTTTTAGGTTAAAGAACGCTACCACCACCTTTCAAAGGTTAATGAATTCTTTGGTTTATGGACTGGAAGGTTGCGTGGTTTATATTGATGACATTGTGATTTATTCTGATGATTGGGAGACCCATCTAAAACAAATTAAGGCTCTATTTAAGGTATTGAGAAAAGTTGGTTTAGTGGAAAATTTAAGTAAATGTGATTTTGCTAGGGCAGAAGTGGTATACTTAGGACATATTGTTGGTAATGGGAAGGTAGCTCCCAAGAGAGGCAATGTAGAGGTAGTAGAGAGGATGCCAGTTCCTTCTTGTCATAGGGATGTCTGGAGATTCCTCGGTTTGTTTGGGTACTATAAACGTTTTGTTAAAAACTTTTCAGATATTGCAGATCCTCTTACTAACCTTCTTAAGAAACAGGTAACATTTGTATAGGATGAGAAAACTCAAAATGCTTTTGAGTCCTTCAAAAAGGTGTTATTAAGTTGTCCAGTGTTGAGAGCCCCCAATTTCAACATTCCCTTTTCTTTTGCCATTGATGCAAGTGATGTTGGATTTAGGGCTGTGCTATTGCAACAGGATGAGCAGGGTATATCTTATCCAGTGGCTTACTTTTCAAAAAATTGACTCGTCCTCAGAGGAAATATTCCATTGTGGAAAAAGAAACTTTGGCCTTGGTAATGTCAATTAATCATTTTAATGTGTACCTTTCCTCCACAGACTCTTCCATCCCGGTCTTAACGGATCAAAACCCGTTAAACTTCCTTAATCGATTTAAGAATGAAAACCAAAGGTTGGCCCATTGGAGCATATTATTGCAGGAATAGGACCTGCCATTCAAACATATTCCTGGCAAAGACAGTGTTTTAGCTGATGCGCTTTCCCGGATGGGGATTTGAATCCTTCAGCGGCTGGATACCCGAATTTAGTCTATACTCCCTTAGTCTCGTCGTTAAGGAATTTTTGTCTATTATGATTTGTTTGGTTGCGTGAGGGAGAAGATGGTCGTAGCGGCTTTTCTTGGACTGAGTCGTCGCAGGTTACCATAACCAACTCACGCACGGGTTGCGAGGCAGCACTTTTGGGTGAGCTGCCTCTGAGGTCGGAAGAATCTGTCTCTCTTATCAGCACTGGTAGCGGAGCCAAGCTAGGAGAAGAGAGGGGACCAAGATTAGGATCTCTTAAATGGAGATCAGGGGAGTGCTCTGGCGCTAGCAGTAAGGCAGGTTCAGGCACTAGTATTTGATTGGGATTTTGCTCGTCATTCGGGACGAGCAGAACTTGGTATTGTTCAGTGCACTCAAGTGGCACTGACAGAGATTGTGAATCAAGTTTAAGATCTCCTGGAGGGAGATCTATTTGGTGTCTTGGCACTGGCACTGTAGCAGGGCCTGGCACAGGAATGGGATTTGAAATGGACCTGGAGTGAAGTGGCCACTGCACATTGACTACAAGTGGCACTGGCAGTGGAATGAACGCAGTTATTTGAGGCTTATTCATGCTTAATGAGTGATTTGCGGGTTTTGGACCCCTGGATTGCTGTAATTTGGATGGGGACTGGAAATCTTGTCCCAGAAGGATGTCATAACCTCCAGGAATATAGCTTGCTATTGCAAGGTTGCAGATTTTTGGATGCATGAGGTCTCGTGACTCTCAACTGAACAATAGGTGTCAGGACCCTTCTCTAAGGGCTATCATACATATACAAGACTTTGCAGAAGAACAATAAATTTCAACAGGTGTTCTCCAAAGTTAAAGTCACGATAGGTGAGATAACAGTCAGTGTGCAAATATTAACAGAGAGGGATACAAATACCACAAGTAAAAATATTATAATATATTTACAAGCACGATGCAGATAGAAATGATCGCCGGAACCACTACAAATTCATCAAAATATGAAAAAGATTCACACAATTACTATGTATACAATAATAATTTCAGCAAAACACCCACAATATTAATTAGAGAAACCAAAAACACACATTCTCAAAATAAGGGGGTCCCGAAAGAAAGGAGAAAATAATGGCCAGAATGAAGCCTAACAATTTACAAAACTAAGTTGCCCTAACAAAAACAAAGTGGCCACTAAGAGTTTTAAGCGCCACAAAAATCCTTATATGAGGAACTGCAGGTTGATGCAAGGAGACGTAATGGAGTAAGGCAACGCGAGAAGGGGTTCCCCACAACACTCCAATGGCTGAACGTTACTCAAAGAGGTGCAAAGGTATTCCCCACTATTTTTTAATGGTCTGCAGACCAAAAGAACGATCTCCAGACGGAAGGCCCAAGTCTTTCTTACGAAACCAAAATTAAGGAAAACTTATACCTGCTCACAGCGAGGTTTCCCAGGCAGATACTGGCCCAAGGCTACAGCAAGTTGAGGCAGCAGCGTTGTAGCAGGATATCACTGCAAGGAAAAAGCGAATAGATGCAGAATACAGGAGCAAACTTGCTGTAATCCAAATGTACGAACATGGTGGCCAGAACTAGACTGCTCTACTAGGGCTCAGGGACTTCCGATTACACCTCGGCAGTCCAAGGAAACCAAAAACAGGACTCTGAGAAAAAAACAGGCCAAGGATCAAAACAGGAATAGAAACACAAAATAATGTGGAGGAAGAAAACTCAAAACCCCGATGGGGAAACTAAAATAAACAACAAAATAGGGTAAACTAAAGCAAAAAAAAAACAACAAAGTTCTAACACCTCCACACCTACGAGAAAAAAAGTTTCTTTTTTTTAATTACAACAATTGACTAAAAAACAATAAGGTTTTATGAAACACCTGAAAAAGGCAGCAAACAACAGCGTTTAGAAGGCTTAACATTACAAAGAGAGGTATGGCAAAACAGGTTAGCTTACAAAAAAATAAAATAAAATTTTCTTCACCACCTGAAAAATACATACACCATGGGTATCACAGAATATGGCTTAATTCCTCACTTCACAAACAGTTTCTCTAGAACAGAGTCTATAGAATATAACCATAATTGTCCTGGTTTTAACCACAAACGGCACTAAAATGTAAAGCACCAATTCACACAAAAAGGTTCGGAGAAGTACCTTGCTCCACTATTTTCACATGTCCAATGCCCCACTATTCTCGCATGTCCAGAGATAAAACCACTCACAAATTGTGAAATATGATTAATTCTAAAACGGGTTCTTTTATAAACCTGAAATCTTGTATTGACATGATAATAGAGCGACATTGCTCTAACATACACTATAGAGCAACATTGCTCTAACATACACTATAGAGCGACATTGCTCCGCACCTCCGCAACTCATTAGATGCCTTAAAAATAATTCATAGTACACCGCCACCATATCCTTAATCCTAATTTTACAATAAACCTTATTATTACCATTAACAGTGCCAAAATTTCAAACAAAACAATTGACATCAAAACAATCGACCATAATCGACAACGACAAAAGTCCAAGAAAAGCCACTACGACCGTCTTCTCCCTCACGCATCCAAACAAATCATAACGACGAGACTAAGGGAGTATAGACTAAATTCAGGTATCCAGCCGCTGAAGGATTCAAACCCCCATCCGGGAAAGTGCATCAGCTAAAACATTGTCTTTACCAGGAATATGTTTGAATGGCAGGTCCCATTCCTGCAATAATATGCTCCAATGGGCCAACCTTTGGTTTTCATTCTTAAATCGATTAAGGAACTTTAACGGGTTATGATCCGTTAAGACCAGGATGGGAGAATCTGTGGAGGAAAGGTACACATTAAAATGATTAATTGACATTACCAAGGCCAAAGTTTCTTTTTCCACAATGGAATATTTCCTCTGAGGATGAGTCAATTTTTTGGAAAGTAAGCTACCGGATAACATATACCCTGCTCATCCTGTTGCAAAAGCACAGCCCTAAATCCAACATCACTTGCATCCATAGCAAAAGAAAAGGGAATGTTGAAATTGGGGGTTCTCAACACTGGAAAGCTTAATAACACCTTTTTGAGGGACTCAAAAGCATTTTGAGTCTTCTCATCCCATACAAATGTTACCTGTTTCTTAAGAAGGTTAGTAAGAGGATCTGCAATATCTGAAAAGTTTTTAACAAAACGCTTATAGTACCCAATCAAACCGAGGAATCTCCAGACATCCCTATGACAAGAAGGAACTGGCATCCTCTCTACTACCTCTACATTGCCTCTCTTGGGAGCTACCTTCCCATTACCAACAATATGTCCTAAGTATACCACTTCCGCCCTAGCAAAATCACATCTACTTAAATTTTCCACCAAACCAGCTTTTCTCAATACCTTAAATAGAGCCTTAATTCGTTTTAGATGGGTCTCCCAATCATCAGAATAAATCACAATGTCATCAATATAAACCACGCAACCTTCCAGTCCATAAACCAAAGAATTCATCAACCTTTGAAAGGTGGTAGTAGCGTTCTTTAACCTAAAAGGCATTACACGACACTGGAACAAACCCTGGGGTGTAACAAAAGCGGACAAGGCCCTGGCCCGTTTAGACAGGGGTACCTACCAGTAACCTTTGAGAAGATCAAATTTACTGATAAATTTAGCTTGGCCTAAACGATCAATACAATCCTCCACCCGAGGTAAGGGACAACTATCTGAGCGGGTGACCTCATTCACTTTCCGATAATCTACACACATCCTGTAACTACCGTCAGATTTTTTTAACCAATACCACAGGTGAGGACCAAGGACTATTACTCGGCTCTATGAGACCGTGTCATAACATATACTCCACTTCTTTGGCCACCACCTCAGTTTTTACAGGATTCAACCAATAGGGGGATTGTTTGACTAGATTAGGATCACCTACGTCTGTATCATGCATTAAAATAGACGTACGATCAGGGACATCAGAAAAAAAATCCTTATATTCATACATTAACGTTTTCAATACCCTCTGTTTTTTCAAATCCAAATGAATTACTAAACCATCAAATTTTCTCAAAGAGTTTTGATTGTCAGAAGGCCAACACTCCTTGTCAACGAAATTACCTTTATCAAAATCGTTATCTGAAAAGGAAGCATTATCATTATCATCACCTTTCCCAACAAGGGTCACAGGAATTGCGTTTCCCTTATCCACAAATTTCTTTAGCATATCTATATGGCAAAGTTGATATGGTTTCCTACGTTCTGGGGTCTCCACCAAATAATTAACTTAAATTAATTTTTCAATAACCCTCCAGAGATCTGAAAATGAAGCCCTTAAGGAATTCCCTGGCAAAAGTAACAACACCAAGACCTTTCCACCTACTGAGAAACTACGTGGTTTGGATTTTTGATCAAAATAAAATTTCATTTTCTTTTGGCTACTCACCAAACTTTTCTTAGCAAATGCCCAATCTTTCGTCAATTTATCCCCAAGACCAGAGACATAATCCAATAAATTAACCTCAGGACTGTCACCTTCCCATACCTCTCTTATGACCTCGAACGGACCACGAATATTATGTCCAAAAACTAAATTCAAAAGACACAAACCCAATGACTTACCTGGAGACGAACGAAAAGCGAAAAGTAAGTAGGGAAGTTCCTTATCCCACTCGGATCCATGAGCCAGACAATATTTTCTCAGCATGGACTTCAAAGTTTGGTGGAACCTCTCCAAAACTCCTTGAGTCTCTGGATGATATGGGGACGAGGTAACATGTTTAATCCCCAATTCTGCCATCTTACTCCTGAAGTACCTACTGGTAAAATTAGAACGATTATCACTGTGAATTATTTTAGGTAACCCAAACTTTGTGCAGAAATTTATTAGGGCATCCACAATCTTAACACTCTTTACTGTACAGAGGGGAATAGCCTCAGGAAGACGGGACATTCTGTCCATGATAGTAAAAATATACTCATTCCCACTCCTAGATCTAGGTAAAGGACCAACCACGACAATTATGACTTCCTGGAAAGGTTCAGACACCAAAGGAATTGGGATCAACGGCGCCTTTGGAATCAACTGATTCGGTTTGCCTTCCTTTTGACAAATTCCACACCCATTGACAAACTTCTTTACATCGGATTTCAAACCTGGCCACCAGAAGTCGGACAGAAGTTTCAACAACGTCTTTCGAATGCTGAAATGTCCTGACAAATGATTTTCATGAGTCACTGACATTAAACCCAACCTGAAACTAAAAGGAACCATTAACTGACGAATTACTTCACAGTGGTCATTACCTGCCTCTTTATGCCTACTACACCTGTACAGGATTTTATTGATGATTCGGTAGTGGGGTACCGTTAAATCAACCACAGGACCAGATTCCTTGGGCAAACTGTGGAACTCCTGCTTCTGAGCTTTAATAAGATCTTCCCTTGTCCAATCAGGCTTAATTAAATTATCCCCTATTACTACATTATTAATATCACTACGTTCTAAACTACTTATACCTAAATTGGTTGTTGACTCTGCAGCATCAACAACCCTACTTTGAGTAGGAGTAACTACAGACATTTCAGGGTTTAACATTAAAATTGGACAAGTTGTATTCTTATAAACAAAGTCGTTGCCCAAAACAACGTCTATATCTGTCATAGGAAATTTGTCCACAATGGCCAATTTAATAGCCCCAGAAAACGACGAAAAATCCAATTTAAAAACACAGATGGGATACGACTTGACTGAATCCGGAAAACCGGACAAGATCACAAATTCCCCCCCAACAGGTTCAAAGTCAATCAGCAGCGCCTCTCTCAAGATCAAAG
>JANJGK010009634.1:0-20093 GCA_039081455.1 Macrobrachium rosenbergii
AGGTAATAAAAAAAATCAAATCTCAAAAGAGCTCTACTGCGAATAAAAAACTATCCGATAGAAATGACCCCAGAATCATTATTACTGATATATAACCACCACTGCTTCACTTAAATGACTACTTTCCAAGTGGAGGCCAGAATTTCAAAATGCCAAGCCTAAAGAAAATAATAGGGTCTAACGAAGAATACGTTACTGGGACCAAGGAGAGAGAAACAAGAAAACAGTTAACATTTCAGATGTACAGTGTAATAATCGAACCAATCAATAGGAAACTGAAGACTTCAACATAAGAGACACGGATGCCAAGCTTAGGCTTACGGGCTACTTTTACTAGCAAGAACCTGTGCTGGCAAACGGTCAGAATAATGTAACAAGAACAAAAAACTAACCGTCGGTTAGACCGCACAGAGTGCCTGAGACGAGGATTCACTCTTTTTGTCTCATCCACTGGGAACAATCACAAAAAGAGTACCTGTAGAAGATCCAAACTGACGCATCACAATTTACCAAAAGAGACAGAAAGATAATACACAAATCAAAGAGATCAATGCCACAGCAGAAACGAGCAAGACAAATTTAAAGTCTAAATGACTGAAAGAATTTACGTCAACAAAACAGCCACACAATTGCCTACAGACAGATACACCAAGGATTGGAAAATCAATCTAATTTTACATCGAAGTAAAACCCAATGTAAAATTATAAGTACCTTCGACATCGCTTCTGCAACACTGCGCTTAAAAGAGAATCAACAAGGGAACGAAAGCAGCCTTTAAAAGTTCTGGACAAAACTCCCCCAACATTTACGTCCTCAACATTAACATTCTTTCAACGCAGCCTAACATCCCCAGACAAAAAGGCAACGGCGACATTCACCAACTGTTCACGCCATAAATTGCGGACAGCTAGTATCATCGTTACCACTGCACTGGTATGGGAGTACTTATTTACAAAAGACCTACACACCTCCCTGAGAAATGGTGTTTACACGGAAAGTGTATTCCGTTTAGATGAACGAGAATCTTGCAAGGAGACCAAGAAAAAAGACGAGGATGAAATACAAAGCTCTGGGTAGAAATACTTAGGTTTCTTACACGTGGTTTCTATTTCTTGAGCGCAAACCCCTGTTCGAGAGGTTTGTTAAATGTCATGTAAGAACGTGCTAAGCAACAAGATCAAGCAGTTAACACAAACAGGTAGCATTATTATTTGACCTCCTAGTTTTTTTTTTTCGAAAAAGGGATTCTCCAAAAAAAGGGTCTTTGATATTACTTGAAAACACTTGAACAATAAGAAACATATTCATCGCTGAACATGCAAAATATACGAAAACCTGCTCATTCATAAAACTTTCCTGAGAAAAGCTCTTCAAAGGGCTTATTTTATCAAAGCATCAAACAAGACAGGAAGGGTATCGGCATTCTTTTTACAAAAATTACAAACAATAGCTTTACTAGGGGAAAATAACATTCGATTAGAAAATATTTCAAATTTATTTAAAGCATACAAAATCAATTGCCTAAAATATGTTCGTTCTTATAAGAAAAGTATCCTACGTCAAAGAACTTAATATTTCACATGCAAAAAAAAAAAAAAAAAAAAAAGATAACTGATAATATCCAACACAGTGAAAAATTTGGTAGAAAATAGTCCGGCAGATTGTCCTGAAAAATTCGGGCGGTACGTCAAGTATCTTTGCAATTAAGTGAACTAAAAAAATGAAATGAAGTGGTCGTAAATAAAACATCTTTGCAATGAGGAATTCCTCAAATGGACTTCCAACAAAACAAAGCTTTGCAAAACAGTCGTACTGGGCGGGCTCAAAGGGTCAGACTGGTGGAGGCACATTGAATGAAACTGCAATAAAACTAAAGCGAAAAGGTCACGACTCGAGGAGGATTCCTTACCGCAATGTTGTGGGTCTTCGTCGGACATATCGATGCAATCCGATTCCCCGTCGCACTGCCAGCGGTGAGGGATGCACTTGCCGTTCAGGCACCGGAACTCCGTCTCCTTGCATTTCTTCTCTGTGGGGGAGAAACAAAAACACACGTCAACGAATTTCCTGACGACTGCATGGGGTAATGAAACAAAATATCAAGTTAGGGTAACTGTATGAAAGTGAAATCTACGAAAAATATGAGACAATTAAGTGCAGACCTAAAGCACAATGGCCAAACCTTACTGCAGTCAAATGAATTACACACACACATATATAGTGTGTGTGTATAGAGATAGATAGGAATATAAAATGTTTCAAGGCACAGTTATTTCAGAGTACTAAGCATTCGAAACTTTTTTTTTTTTCCTACCACGAAAACCCCATATGAAAAAAATGGGAAAAGCACGTTAAACGAAGAAGAAGAAGAAGAAGAAGAAGAAGAAGAAGAAGAAGAAGAAGAAGAAGAAGAAGAAGAAGAAGAAGAAGAAGAAGAAGACTTTAGAGACTCGTTTGAACAGAGCTTTGTCAATTTTAAAAAGCAAACCTAATTATGACACCGTAATCCCTTGTGTAAAGACTTAAAGCGTAATTTTTTAGCTGTAAATCATAAGACTGGAGAGAGAGAGAGAGAGAGAGAGAGAGAGAGAGAGAGAGAGAGAGGAGAGAGAGAGAGAGAGAGAGAGAGAGAGAGAGAGAGAGAGAGAGAGGTTTTAAACAAGACTGTATTCGAGGAGAGAAAATGGAAGCATGAGAGAACAGAAAGGAAATACTCGTTTGAAATTCATCAAAAGTCCAAATTACTAGAATATGGATTTACTAAAAGCCGCTTACAATTGTAAGTAAAAAATCAAGAGGCAATATTTGAAAATCAGATTTCTCCGCTGCCTTTATTTGCATAAAACAACATGAAACTGCCTTTATGAATATGCAAATTGAAAAGAGGCAAGAAAAAAAGGAATTAGAAAAAGGCTGGAAACTTTCGACGTGAAAGATATAAAGGGTTTATAACAACTAGTCGTATTCGTTATTTGGCTTCCTGAGAAGCAACTACATAATCGTGCTATTTACATTATAATTCTATTATATAATAAAGCGTGGCGTTATGTATTTACACACACACACAAACAGGCACAAACATGCATACATATATACAGTATACATACATACATACATACATACATACACACACACACACACACACACACACACACACACACACACATATATATATATATATATATATATATATATATATATATATATATATATTTTACATGTGTATTTATATATAAAAAAGTTTTGTGCAAGTTTAGGATCCAGCCCTGAAGGTGTGCATCTTTCCTACAAAATGAATACGTGAAAATTACGAGAATTAAATGCCTACAGGTAGTTCAACCACACGTTGAGCAACGATTAACGATAGCATTAATTACTGACAATGACAATAAAAAATGACAATGAAGAATACACAAACGTTTTGAATTAGGTTTCTGAGCAAAATGTCTATTATTTCCGGGACAGCATCCAGGCTGTTCTTACGCTTTTATTTCTTTCTGGGTAAAAGTTTCGGAATGAGATTACACTGATTCCGCGTTCCGTAATTAAATTAATCTGATTTTACTTTTCAACTTTCTATATCTGTGAGAAGTTTTGAGTATCAACTTAATAATTTACATATTCTTTATTTTATTTCGACGTACTTTAAAAGCATGTGTGCTCCAAGTGGATACATGTGTGCTCCAAGTGGATATTATGCGAGATTAAGGAGAAAAAAAAAGTTTCCTAACCGTCGATAGCCTTGTAAAATAATGCTTACAGGCGATTAGTACGTCTCATAGTTACGATTCATAGTTTTTCCTCAGTTATAAGTTTAATCAAAGTGGTTTTCTGTGCCTGAGCTTTCTTCAATAAAGGAAGTGCAATTGCTCATACATGATTACAAATCCAATCACATTTTCAATGAAACAGAAATCATCATCAAAGTTCTGATAAAATAATGTGACATACACCAAGAAGCAACTTTGTAACCGTTTATTTAAAACGAATAAATTATCAGGTTTATACTTCTTTTTTTGTCTTTCCTTTCCTTTTCGGTCTGCTCGTTATCACTTAATATGGAAAGTATGCGGGAAAAGAAATGAAATACGAAATATAAAGGCACAGTGAACAATACATGAAACGCCCAAGATATTAAGAAATTCTCTCTCTCGCTCTCTCTCTCTCTCAAGCAGTGGGACAGAAATAGGAAGAGATGGAATATGAAGAGTAGGAGGAGGAGGAAGGTGAGTAAAGGAGTTAATAATGTTGAAGGGCTGAAATCCCTCCCACAATCCCTTCTTGACCTCCTAAGACCCAGAGACAAACGAAATCCTCTTGGACGGCCAAAGGCTCCCTCTCTCATACGAACAACGCCCTACCTCTAACCCCCCCCCCCTTCCCCACCACGTTACTCATACACCACTCCAACCAGTTTGCAGTTTCTCTCTGTCCATTTATATCATAATCAATATCAACGTGTCAAAGACTAAAGCACCTAGAAGCGCCTATATTATTCACTGTTCTCTTCGACATTTCCTGGCAAATATTTCATTTTCGTGATAAATTCCTTATAAATGGTGAAATAATGGACCACTAACATTTAATTTGTTTTAAATTCTACATTAGAAATGACCTTTTATTCTCCATCATTTTTTTCCGGGAGGGTTGGCCATACATTTTGCATTCCATGTTACTCCTTCCACACACTAAGAAATGTAATTATTGGACCAGTGTCAAAAACCTACTGATAGGTTCAGTCTCATAGTCTAAAAAAAAACCGTCCTCCATAACCTTCCCTGTATAGACAAATTCAAATTTGTACAAAAAATGGTGCAAGTACTTTATGTGCGTGTATTCAGCCAAGAACAAACTTGGCTGCAATGCGATTTTTCCTTATTCCTTCTCCACTACTGAGGACGATCCTCTAAGTTGAAAGGAAATAGCAGAAAAATATTATTCATTTCTGTCTTCTAACATGGACAGGAAAAGCCGTAACTAACCTTTTGGTTCACCATGGCGCTGCTTATATAGTTAACTGCCAATGAAAACGCAAAGAGAGAGAGAGAGAGAGAGAGAGAGAGAGAGAGAGAGAGAGAGAGAGAGAGAGAGAGAGAGAGAGAGAGAGAGAGAGATTCAACCATAAACTGATATATCTAAGGACTAAACTTTGGTAGGAGAGAGATTCCTAATACTGAGGAGACTTTAATAACCCATCCTTAATGACAGTTCTCTCTCTCTCTCTCTCTCTCTAATTAGGGATGTCTTCATCACAATTCACTTCTCCGTTCTATACTGCAAAAGAAATAAAATCTGAGTCTTTGTGCCATTTAGTTTCCAAACCAAATATACCAAGTTCCTTCTTCAGATTACGTTCCCCAATGTTCCCCTTTCTACAATCTTCGAAACTGCATTGTTTATCTAACGGTGTGCCGGTACTGAGAGTGACCTTTGAACCTTGAGGGGGATAGAGCAAGCCTCTGTGTGTGTGTGTGTGTGTGTGTGTGTGTGTGTGTGTGTGTGTGTGTCTGTGTGTGTGTGTGTGTGTGTGTTTTAAGAGCATTTGGTTTGTCTTCCCAGGCGATTTTGGAAAGAGAGAATGCATGCTATCACTGGCTCTTGTAAGAGAATGAAAAAAATAAAGGCTACATGAAGCAGAATGGAAGAAATTAAGGAGATGAATACGAGATTAAGGGGAGCTAGTTCTCTCTCTCTCTCTCTCTCTCTCTCTCTCTCTCTCTCTCTCTCTCTCTCTCTCTCTCTCTCTCTCTCTCTCTCAGTGGAGGACGATCAGGAAGAGAAAACTATTATTTATTTTAACTACATGTGCCGAGAGGATGTTTTCAGGTAGTTTAGGTTAATGCTTATGCTAGCAGGTTTGTGAAATACAGAAATGATTTTTGTAATTTTTTTTTTATATGATTTACCAAGCTGCAGCCTCTAAAGCAGTCATATTCTTATTGCTTCGATGACTGTTACACACGCATTTAAAGAGATAGGATTTTCTTTTTATTTCAATTAAGGTTACGATGGCGCATTTAAAGAAAACTGTTAGTTCGTGCTTTTCCTAATAGAAAACGTCACACACAAAGTACTGGAGCAACGACGCTAGTTGCACCCACGCCTTCGTGACAAAATGTCAATGACGGTGATTATTCGGGTAAATCATGAAAAAATAGCATTGGAAGAGATTTGTGACTTTCTGGTGTCTTCTCTAGTCTGCTAAAATGTCTTCTTTGTTCGTCTATATTTCAAAAAAAATATCTGTTCAAACACAGAATTCAAGCCTGCTCAAACGCGAACATACACAGGATACAAACAAACGACACGATAAGTTATGGATATTAGTGATGCTGTTTTTGAAAAGAAAATGTCAGTTTGCAAGATGAATACCTATGTTAAATATATGACATAAGACGAATTTGTAAAGGTTAGAAACGAGGATAAAAGGATAAGATAACAATACTAACATTAATGAAAAGAGGAATCAATGCTCAAGGAGACTTATTAGATATGTAATAAGAGTAGTAGACGAATTGTGAAAACGGTGCTCAGTTCTGTAACTGAAAATAAAACCAAGAGAATCCATTGTATGACTCAAGCAAAAAAAAAAAAAAAAAAAAAAAAAAAAAAAGTACCGGTATTCAACTAGAGAATGTGCTTGCAAAACACGTGAACAGTGCAGCATCTGTGAGAGGTCGACAAATTCCTGATCGAGACTGCTGAACGAAGGTACAATGCCTTAGAAAAATTTCACAATGCGAATTTAAGCCAACTTGCTAGTGGCTGCTGTCACATTTTTCAGTGACACCATATATCTCTCTCTCTCTCTCTGTACACACAAGCACACACACTACAAACTGCATTCACACACACATATATATATATTATATATATTAATATATATATATATATACATATATATAATTACATATAAATATATGCGTCACACACACACACACACACACACACACACACACACACACATATATATATATATATATATATATATATATATATATATATATATATATATATATATATATATATATATATATATATATGAGAGAGAGAGAGAGAGAGAGAGAGAGAGAGAGAGAGAGAGAGAGAGAGAGAGAGAGAGAGAGAGAGAGAGAGAGAGAGAGAGAGAGAAAATATCTGATATTTTAAACAAGAAAATTTGCATTAAAAGTCTAGCTATATGAGAGAGAGAGAGAGAGAGAGAGAGAGAGAACTGCATTATGTAACTGGGTGAGAAGTGCAAAGTGAAAAAAAAGGAGTGCGAGTCCTTTTTAAAGTGGCGGTCCTCAAAAGACACGACAACGGAGCCAAATGTGTTTTCTTGCGAAAGAATGACGAACCATATGTAAAAGAGTCTTTTTCTAATCTTAGCATTGACAACTAAAGACTAAGTACAAACGGACAAATAAACCAAGAGGGTCAAGAATGTATCACTGACGATAATCAAAATAAACCCGAAATGTAGTAAGTATATCAAGAATTTCACTCGGAAATGAATATCTATAACCTGCACAATTATAATTGGACAAAAAATATTATTAATGGGGCAACATATTTGGAAGCTTTCCCACAATTCGGTGGTCTATTAATTATGTAAATCTGCTTAATTCTTCAATATTTAATGAATTTCATTGTCATGATTTCACAAGTAAACAGAAACCTCGAAAATGGATTTCATCATTTGGACTGTGGAAAATATACGAACTCTCCTATAATGGACCACTTTCAAAGAGACCAAGGAGGGATGAGGGGAAAGGGAAGGGGGAAAGGAGGGGGACGAAAAGGCAGAGAGGGAGAATAAAGAATTAATTCTGTTGCTTCCTTTCTGATTCCACCATAACTATTATTTATTCACTCTTTAAAATAAGATCGCCACTCCGTCCGTCTCTGCGTAAATAACTTATCCCAACCAATGAATGATAAAGCAGAAAAAAGGCATAAGCAGAGAGCGCTTCTTGAAGACTGCGTGAAAACAAACCTGTCATTAACACTAAGGCAGACAACAGGATTCGTGAGATAAAAAAAAGAAAATTCTGAAAAACACAGAAATCGAGCTAAAACGCAAAAAAAAAAAAAAAAAACAAATCAAAGAACACTCCAAATAAATCATGTGGAGTAAGTTATTACCTGCAATGGCTAGTAATGTTTTTTTTTTTCACAGTGACGCCACAGATGACAAGAATATTTTCTTTTTGAATTATGAAAGGACTTAATCGTGAATCCTCTGTTGGCGTCAGCATCAATTAAAATGAAGTTACCTAGGTTTTACATGAATAACAACAGCTATAACAACCACGGTAATAATCAACATGATTCTCGTGTCTTATTACTAACTTTGGAACGTTTCTAGAAAAAAAAAAGATATAACAAGAGAATACAAACGGCATCGGCAGAACGAAATTTATCTGAAAACCTACCAGTTTCGAACAAAAACGAAGCCCGAGCCGCTCCCCAACTTGAGTGTATTTCGTACAAATTAAATTTTTCTGCTCTATAAACTGCAAGTCTACGCCTTATCTACCTCTCTCGCATTCTGTATAAATCGAGACCCAGATTGATCAATATCAGTTCCAGAAAAAAGCCTCCCCTTGGCAACCCAAAGGAGAGCAGAAAGATTTACAAATGAATTAAACATAGGACGAGGGATCACCCCCTGAAGTCTCTACCTATCCCTTCATTACAATTTAAAATCAAGGCTCTTCACCCTCTGGACTCGTAATGCCTCAGAGGAGACGATAATAGGAATAAATATATGAAATAAAAACATATATATGTGTAAATAAGGCTCAACCTTTAATTCAAAGTATAAATCTGCTGTCGGGCAATTTACAAATTCTATCGGTTACTTTTACTATCTTCACATTAAACGACAGACAAAATATTCGAACGTTTCAATATTTCATTATCTCCGGCCACAAGTGATGGCCTTATTACCATATGTTATCTCATGCACGAACACCCATGTGCCTTATGCGACTATTGAAGCCTATGACACAATACCAGCACCGCTCTATGACACAATACCAGCATCGCTCTAAATGATAAAAGAAGTATCTTAATACTAAGCGTAACCAACATAAGGGATTATCTTAAAAACTACAATACCTCTTTCAATGCAAGCAACGATAACAGAGTAACCGCTGCCTTCGAGATATTAACTGTGTGTATATGGGCGTGCGTAGAGAGAGAGAGAGAGAGAGAGAGAGAGAGAGAGAGAGAGAGAGAGAGAGAGAGAGAGAGAGAGAGAATTTGTTGTCGCCGTTCTTTCAAAACCTATGAAGTCGAGCTACTTCTTAATTACTGATTGTATTAATACGCCTCTTTCTCTATGTACCGTGTTGCCAGGTAGGTGTGTGTGTGTGTGTGTGTGTGTGTGTGTGTGTGTGTGTGTGTGTGTGTGTGTGTGTGTGTGTGTGTGTGTGAGAGAGAGAGAGAGAGAGAGGGAGAGAGAGAGATGAAACACGGATTTTTCGATACAATAGAAAATTTATCGCAGACTCGAACCCTTGCTCATATTAAATGCAACGGTAACAGAAAATTGAGAGAAGTAAGGCAATTCCACCATAAACTAACGAGAGAATTAAGAAAATATAATAATAACAGCTGTTACTGAACCTCCCTGATGAGGCAGGGCAAGGTAAACATTCTTGTTAGGAAAAAAGGATACAGAGTAACTTCTTCCTATTTCTAATTTAAAATATTTTCTACTTACCAAAAGGGTTGAAATGACAATGCCGTACTTGAAACCAATAAGAAATATACTCAAAGAAGTCGACTCGCATCTCAATCCAACTTCTTATTCTTATAAATCACCTCCTTATACTTCCGTTTTCTTCTCCTTTTCTTATGAAACACGTCGTAAACATTACAAAAATGAATATATAAAATCAGCATTTTTCAGTTTTTTTCAATTAAGTTACTGAGGAAGACGTTTGACAAATAACACATGCGATGTGTACCTGGCAAAAAAGCTCAGATTATACGAACCAAAACGCTAAAATTAAGAAATGTTCGCTTTAACCCTCCCACATTGCGGTATGGAGATCCCAGAAAAGCACGAGAAAATAACAAGGTCATCTAATTAAGAGACGAATAGGCATAAAGGGGTCTTATGAGTTCCCGACTCGACGCCCAAGACCACAACAAAATCATTTTCCTTCCTCCCTTTGAGACGTCTCCCCAGAATTCAAAAACATGGCGGTGCCTCAACATTTTCATAAAGAGGACACCGAAAGCTTATTATCAACATCATTCACGCACTACCAGAGAGAGAGAGAGAGAGAGAGAGAGAGAGAGAGAGAGAGAGAGGAGGGGGGGGGGGGTTTGTGTCTTCTCTGGTTTTGGGATTCTAAATTACATTATTTTGGGGTCAAGACTTTATGTTTATGTTACGATACTGAAATATCTTTGTTGCCTCGTTAACTCTCTCTCTCTCTCTCTCTCTCTCTCTCTCTCTCTCTCTCTCTCTCTCTCTCTCTCTATACATACATGACAATTTTTTATAAGTTGTAAACAATTGTAAACAAAAAGTTAATTTGTTTAATAAAGCCAAGAACGCATAATAAAAAATTTGATTTCAGATGTAAATACATTTATAGTGAAGAATTAAAATCGGGTGAAAATAATATCCCTGTTCTGTATCAACGGCGTTTGTCCCCCTTGGCTGCAACCCTTAAAAGACAGGAGAAACCCACCACCCACGCAAAAGAAAGACAAACAAAAAGGAAAGCGTCTAAAAGAATCTCTATCAAATTCCAATTCCGAGGCTCTAACCGCCAGCACTTAAGGTTCTTCATAAAAGGGGGGGAAAAGTTCCCATCAGGCCCTAGAGCCCCTCTAGCCAAGATCAGCTTTTTCACACATCCAATCAACACTATCGCCCACATTTTGTCACTGAAGGGAGAGAAAAGAAAAGACAGGGAAGAATCAGATATAGTTTTTTTTTTTTTTTTTTTTTTTTTTTTTAGGTTTACGGTTTTCTACTAGTAAAAAAAAAAAAGAATAAAAAACTTTGTAAACTTCTGACATGTAGAGATTTAATTCGATTTAATCGCATTTCTACGGGCAGACATTTTTTCCATGGGTTCAATGTTTTCCTCTAGTCTTCAAAATGTCTTCATGAACTTCCCTTGCTTTTCAATCCTAATGAATAGAAGGTCATACCCTGAGGAACTTCTTAATAGAGAATCTATACTATTTATGATGCAAAAAAAATATTTGTGAACTATAATATCAACCCCCGTGGGTCAGTGCATATACAACCTTTGTCTTGTAAGCATGAAACTGACCTCACACAGCTTATCGGCTCTATGAGCGGTGTATGCATGCTAAATATTAAATCTCTATCTCGTCTAGATCACATGTTAGGGCATAAGGCTGCATTCATATTTGACCTTGACCTATAACAATGACTTTGGCGCTTGGATGTACCACAGATGTTGAATTCCCATTGCCCACAGATGATGCAAATTAGGACCATACAGATACAATAAGCTATATTTCACAAACGGCATCCTTTCATTCTACACTTAAGAGATAAAAACAAAGCGTGATCACAAAAGAATTAAGGAGGACCTAAGAGTTAAAACTATGATGTTTCTGACCTGAATGTCAATTAAATAATACTAAATGCTGGCAGAAAAGTCCCCTGATTTTCTTTTATACATCTTGATATTACTTTTTTAAACGTATTTGAACAATTCTAGTTGAAGAACTTAAGAGGTTCCCCCAAAAACCTCGCCAATTTCCACTTGAATTCTGAAAGAAAAATAAGATAAAACTGGTAGCTTTCTATTGTGAAATGATTACAAACCGCTCTCTTAATCGGGGCCGAACTTTAGAGTTCTGCAAGTAAGGAGTGTGGCAAGGAGTTCCGCATACAAGTGATGAATGTGAGGTAATGCTAAAAGGAAAAATAAAAACTTTGACGATAACAATACAAATACATGGAGGGAGATCCCCAAGAGACCATGAAGAGCGTTTGGATTGAAAGGGCTCTTTGATCTACCACGCCCGAGAGCTACATTTCCATGGATGCGGTGATAAAGCCAAACATCCACTAAGAATGTATCAGCTCAAAATCCAGCGGTATGGCCACAGTACACCACAAACAAAAGAGTTTCTACTGCGCATCAAATTGAGTTCAACGCAATTTTATCAAATGCCTTTCCAACACTATTTAGAAAACGTGTAAAACAGAAATCACCAATAACGCACCCGGCAGCCAACATCACTTCCTAAAGGTCGTAATTAAAGGGAGATTCTGACGACTTCCGTCTTAATAACAACATGAGAACCGTTAATCAAACAACATGCAAAACCTGATTATATACTTACTAAATACTACACAGTTTTATTCTGTGGTTTCAAACAATGCTATGCATTAACATCACGGAAAAGCAAACAAATAAAACAACAAACAAACGAGCAAATAAACAACATAGTAAACGTGGTGTACACACCGTACGATAAAATGAAGTTAAGGTGGTTCTTCATGAGCACTTGCTCGCCGTAATAACAACAAAACTCAGGGAAAGAGGAGAATGTAATTAACTCTAATTTCATTAGCCATTAAGTCACAAGCGCCCGGCTGCCGGGTTTTAGGAGGGTTCATGTTGATGATGCTCTAATGTTCAAGGTCTGACAAGATAAAAAAAAAAAAGCAACTTAGTCTTTTCTTTTCTCTCTGGCTTACTTGATTTTCAGACCCAGCGTAATATCAGACCTAGTTTATGGTCTGCCATGACCTCGTTCCCTCCGTCATACAGATGCAAATTGAAGGGGAAGGACAAAGGATATCTCCAGAGGGAGGACAGTGGATATCTCCTAACGAAATAATACCTATCAGGAAGAGCGGAAGGGTACAAAGACTCGCAAAAACAAACTGAAATAAAAACATGTTTATGTGTTCATGTGGCAGTTCTACATGGGAATCGAGTTAAAAATCCTTGCACAACTAACACCAATCAAAATCTTTATTTATATATAAGGCTCAGAATACTCAAGTTTATATGTTTGTGTAAGGACAGCACCCAAATAAAATTTTATAAAAATCTGAACCTGATATTTAAAAAAAAAAAAAAAAAACTCCATATAAGCAGACGGAGACTTCATTTTGATCTCGCGTGCCTGTCCTTCTGGGCACCTCATCTGAGCCGTCTCCTTTCATCAAAAGGCCTTAATGACATACATCCATATAGAGGTATTGCTGTAGGATCGTCAAGTATAATAATTTCCTTCTGTTGAGATCCTCCCTTCTAATCAATGGACCCCCATTCAGACAAGTCGTTATAGTCGGCATCTCATCCACTCGATCGAGGAAGACCACTGAAGATTACTGAGGTTATGATTGGAGAGTTCCAATATCCCGCCGTCAATGACACACACAAGCGTCGAGATGATCACCATCACCATCACCATCATCATCATCCTTATGTTTGGAGGCCATCCTTTCTGCCTCATCTGATCAGTCTGAAGGGTCTCGTTTGTTTGTCTCTTACAGTTTATAGTTCCCTTGAACAAGTTCTTCAATTTTGAATCATCTTTAAATAGATAGGTTTTTACTTTTGCCTTAAATGTCTTTATGTTTACCTTCTTTTTAGTTCTTGGGAACTTACTGAACAGCCCGAGTGCCGTGTATTCAAAAGTTATTTTTCCAATATCTTTGTTGCATCTTCGTTACATTTATCTACATTTGTCCATGCTCGTAAGCGTTTTTATGAATTTGGTGGCACATTTGTGTGGGCGGTCTTTCATGTACTTCAGATGATTCCTTTTTATTGCAACGAACGCCAAAACATATTCCATTTTCAATTCTTGCTTTGATATGTAACCAATGAAACTGAAAATGTCTGGGAGCGACACTATGCCGACGGGATATGTTTATTATTAATTTGGCTGCCTTGTTGACTAAACGGTATGGCGGTTTCTTTACATTTTTTGGTGTACCGTTATAAAGGTTCTTACAGTAAACAAGTCTTGTCACTACTGTACTAGAATTTGGAAAGCAAATTACTTAGGCATTTCGTTATGGAGGCTAGATTTCTCAGGTGAAATTATCCTGCTTGCTTTACATTTAATATTTGATCTGTCACATTCAGATTTTCACAAATTAGCAACCCTACGTTTCACTCCGACTGTACTCTTGCATCTCCGTATAATTCATTTCTAATAATTTAACATCAAACATTTTCAGATTTCTGTTTGACCGTACTAATATACATTCGATTTATCTTCTTTTAGTTTCAGCCTTTTCCTCTTAATCCAGATTCTGACGTCCTTCATTATGTTCCATATTTTGCTCATATCTTCATTATTGTACAGTATTGTTCATCATTATGTAAACCTGAGTATCATCAGCAAAAACTTACACTGTGCTTGTTTTTTTTTATATCCAAAATAAATTAACAGTTCATGCGTCAAATAGTGTCGGTCCTAAAACACTGCCCGTTAGTACTCCTCTTGGCAGGGTTTTTGGGGCGGAATGACAATTTACAAGTTCTCCTTGTGAGATGTCCTTAAACCATTCCAGTGAATTGTTATCAAAGACCATCAATTTCAAGTCTTTTACCATAAGCTCATTAGCAAAGTATCAAATGCTGGATTTAGG
The DNA here is from genome assembly GCA_039081455.1 of Macrobrachium rosenbergii. Lineage (NCBI taxonomy): Eukaryota > Metazoa > Arthropoda > Malacostraca > Decapoda > Palaemonidae > Macrobrachium > Macrobrachium rosenbergii. The sequence continues at coordinate 14,610 of JANJGK010009634.1, forward strand.
TCTATGGGCATATTTAGTCATTTATCAGAGTGCATAATACCATTTAAGTTGGATGATTCTTCTAAAGGCCGATCGACTTCTGGTAGAATATTGCACGTTTCAAGATGTTTACCAAGCTACTGGTTTACCTCTGTTTCAGCAATTTTTGACAAAAATGACAAGTTCGATATTGGTCGACATAATTCTAAAGATTGTTTAACTCCTATACTTTTCAAAGCGTGTTTTACAAATGCCATTTTCTCACTGTCTGAGTAATTAGGTTGTTCTTTATTATTATTATTATTATTATTATTATTATTATTATTATTATTATTATTATTATTAAAAGAGTTTAACCAGACCACAATTAGGTTGTTTTAGATTAGACAACTATCATGGGATGGTTTCGATCCAGTTGCCTATTTGTAGACTATATATAAAGTAAGAAGCATAAAGTCTAAAGACCACCCGAGATAAGAGGTGATCATAAGGTTTCTTTGCCATAAAAAGGATGTTGAGATTCCAATTTTGCTTTATATCATTAGGTTTGATTCAGCTTCACCTTCAAGTTTTGAAAGTCACCTAACAAGAGTTAACCATCAAAAGAAATAAAATTTTCACTTGAATTGAAGATTTTATTGATGGTTAACTCATGTGATGTCATTCATATTATTCCTGCTATTTAAACTTAAATTTTGATGTAATATATAAAAAGTCAAAATCTCGAATATGATTTAAGAAAATTTGGCTATAAATCCAAGCACTGGGGCACTTGCACCCATCCAGTGCTTATAACAGTGAATAAGAGAGAGCTGGAGTGAGTGGACAGCATGATGGAAGAAAAGAAGTAGGAATGGAGGTGGAGTAAAGGACTTAAAAGTGGGTGCAGCTAGGGGCCGAAGGGACGCTGCAAACAACCCTAAGTAATGCCTACACGTGACGTGCACTAACGGACGGCACTATCCCCATACGAGAGAGAGAGAGAGAGAGAGAGAGAGAGAGAGAGAGAGAGAGAGAGAGAGAGAGAGAGAGAGAGAGAGAGAGAGAGAATCTTAACTCATATGCCAAAACAATTACTTTTCTACGTTCTACTTGCTTACTCCAAACAACAGTACCTTCCCAGTACCCTACGACTTGGAATTGCAGTTTAATTCCCTTTGGACAGATTTTCAGTTAAAATTTTGTCATGACTGAAGACCACAGGCTCACCAACAAACCCCAACGAATTTGACCTGAACAAAGAGATCCAACTTTCCTGAAAGCCTCATTATCAAGGAGTTTGACGCACACAAAAAAAAAAAAAAAAAAAAAAAAAAAAAAAATTTCTTTAAATATAATCACTCGGCAAAGGTGCTGACAATCTCGTCTAAGGACAAACTGATATGATTTCTAGGGTAAAAGTGCGACAGCATATTTACATACAAGACGAAATAAATGACAGGGACCAATAATTATTTGTAGGCACCGTCGCCAGACGCCGCCCAGAGGACGGCTGGCAAAAAGGGACTTCCACTAAGTAGTCACATTGCGTCCATCCAATCAACTAAGTTCAACAGTCCACGCACAATAACGAGCAAACTCAGAAAACACAAATCCTTCAACGTTCAGACAGCAAAAAACAAGAAGCAATATAGCTGAGTGCCCCAGAAGTCAAAATTACATAGGGTACAGTAAAAACTGCATTCCCAAAGGAACCGACAAAGCAAATCAAACTAAGGCGACGAACTCAACATCGTCACTTCAGAAGCCTTCATGTTTACTCAATACGGACGTGGGTTGGTCGTTGGTGGAGGGTAGGGTAAGGCAGGGATAGGGTATGTTAGGGGAGGGGAGGGGAGGGGAGGGGAGGGGAGGGGACCGGAAAGAAAAAAGGGAGGTGGCAATTTATAAGACAGGAACCTCAGTCAAAAATTTGAAATTCTGATTTTCTTCTCCGTCTTCTCTTCCTCCTTCCCCACCTCCTTCTTCGCCTTCCTCCATCACCTTTTGATCTAAGAAATCCCTCTTGCTTATTCTCGCATTCCTCTTCCGCATTTCCCCATTTGGAATCGAATTCTCAGGCGACTTTCGGCCTTTCACAGTCACTGGAATCCAGCATTTTGCCTCCTGTCCTTCTATCTCTCATGCTCAACGGAAAAAAAATATAACATACAAGGCAATGACTTCTTCAAAACAAAAATAAAAATTCAACACTGATTTCTAATTATATACATGTATACATTTACTACCATATCTATCTATGTCTGTCTATCTATACGAGTATTTTTAATATTAACCGGCTTCCCTGACGGGGGGAGAGTTGAAATGGAAAAGAGTCCCAGCCCAATAAAAGGCCACCACATCTGTCACTTCACACGCCTACATACGGGGTTCATCATCAGCGTGTTGAAGCCTTAATACACACCGCACCACGCATTTGTCTTGTATGCGCTCTACCCATTTCTGATTATGTGTATCTATACATATATATATATATTTGTATATACATAGGTATACATATATTTCACACATGTATGTATATAGATATTTATATTTTTATATATCTATATGACTATGAATATATATATATATATATATATATATATATATATATATATATATATATATATATATATATATATATATATATATATATATATATATATATATATACATACACACACAAAAAAAGGGGAAAAAATGTTCACCAAAACAAGCCATCATCACCAGAATTACAAATAAAAATAATTACGAGAACGAGACCAAAAACTGCAACTCCAACACCCGCCATGCCTGGAATCCTATAATGGTCGACTAAAAGTTTAAAAAAGCAAAATCCTTCCTCCTATGACTGGTGCTAAAAGGAATCAGACCCTCCACTCGAGCGATTATAAATTGGATTATCCTTCGGCTGAAAGGGAGGATCAGGTGCCTTCAATACCTTCTTCAGTGGCGTCCTTCCACGCATCTTTCCTCACTCGCTCCCTGGCACCTCAAACACCCCCTCCCCCCTCAAATACTCATCCCATCCCCTCAAACCAACAATCTCTCTTGAAAGACCTCTGCTTCAGAGAGAGAGAGAGAGAGAGAGAGAGAGAGAGAGAGAGAGAGAGAGAGAGAGAGAGAGAGAGAGAGAGAGAGAGAGTGAGTTATCTTAATGTTTCAGGGAGGGAGCAACGGATTTTAAGGTAATCAGATTGACAAGGCGAACTGCCTGAACACACTGAAGTTAGTTCATACCTTTAAGTAATCAAACTGAAATAATTGAGAGAACTTTTTATTTTTTTACTGTTATTTCTTTGTATAGGTTTTATACCAGAAAGGAATATCTCAAACATTTTGCAAACAGACAAGCAATGGTTTTCAACTTGAAATGATGCAGGATCTCACTTCGTAAATAAAAAGAAAATTCCTAACAGCTGCATACGACCACAAAGCTTTCAAGTAAGATGATATGCAAATGACAGACTAAATGCTATAAATTGTCGCTACAACAACTACGGTTAATGACACCCAATACATATAATTTGCTAAAAAGCTCATTCATACCAAGACAAACTAATACTTTCACCCTCAACAACTTACACGCATACGTGGATGTAAAGACTATTTGTTTTAAAGTTTGCAGTAACAAGGCAAGTTCCATTGGCGCCAAGACGAGAACTGTTAGCAGTTAACCAATGACGTATCGTCAAACACCTGGAAATTCCAGTGAACATCAGGCCCCGCCATTCGTCATATATCAAGTCATAAAGGGAAGAATGAAAGAGACGGTCGTATTCCAACCTAGCCCTTCCCTACAATATCCCCCTCTTCCGGATGGCTGAACGAGACGGACCAGGATCTAAAATGGGGGAAATTTGTCACATGTGGAGCGAGAGGAGGAGGAGGAGGAGGAGGAAGAGGAGGAAAACGGCCAAGGAAAACACATTCCAATATCCCTCAAAAATATTTCTCTTCTAGTTAAATTGGCTAAATTGAGTTACCAATGTCCTTCCCCACACACTCGTTTTCCATTTTCCTCGGACAAATGCTCTCTCTCTCTCTCTCTCTCTCTCTCTCTCTCTCTCTCTCTCTCTCTCTCTCTCTCTGTGAGAATCCTGCTCTTGTAACTAGGGTCCGCCACAGAGAACACCAGGAAACGTCGGGTAAGGGTGATGGGGGAGGGGGGAGAGGGGGAGGCTAGAAGAGAAGGAACGACAGGCTTCGTGGACCAACAAAGACGTCGAGTTGTGGAAAAGGGTGGGAAGGGGGCTGGGACTCCCAGGGGGATCGGAGGTGAGAGGATACTGGAAAGGGGGGAATAGGGTGGTCCATCAGAGGTCCAATAAGCTCACAATACAAACCGAAATTAACAATCAAACCCCATTGTAGTTCCCTAATACTACAATTGTTCCTTTTCACTAGTGATTCCCTTCTTCACTCCCTCAAACTCCCTTTCGCCTTCCCAGTCAGTAGGGGTACCTCGGCACCATCCAGCGTGGTTTTCATGGCGCTTCTTATCTTATTAGATTACTGTATGAAATGAATCTTCTCGACATGTATCTAGGCATCGTTATATACAGCCCTATCCCTCTCAGTCCCTCTTTCTCTCTCAATTCACGTCCAATTTAGGCGAATTATAAACCAGATCTGTACAGACACGAGTCGGCCCTAAATGTCTCGATTCTTCCCTCTGCGTCTTGTTTTCACTCTCCCTGTCCCTGTTCCCACATATCTCGCATTCCTTTCCGTACCTGTGTCGGATCATGTGCGGCTACTACCTCTCTCCCCCTCGTGATAACAGCATTTCACTTCCTCCTTTGGCTAATATACAATTTATTGCATCTAATTCCTTGGTTTGATAACTTTTCAGTGATCTGATTTTAATATGGTTAACTGTGAAGTGGACAAGTGAGTTTTTCATAACCTAAAACAGTTTATAAATTTTGGTAGCGTTCACTCATTTTCGAGCGTTTTTCATAACTTACCATAATAATTGTTTATTTTTATACAACTACTCCTGTCAAACACTACTTTATAACTTTCTCCTCCTCTAGACATACTTTATAAACATTACTCAGCAACTCCATTACATTATCATCACTTTACTACATCACTGTGCTTATAATCCCCTCAACTACTATCGGGTCTTTCCGTTTTTAGTTTTCTGTAAAAAAACTATTGAGATGGCTATTTGTTTGTCCGTCCGCTCTTTTTCTCTCCGCCCTCAGAGTCTTAAAACTACTGCGACTAGAGGGCTGCCAAATTGGTATGTTGATCATCCACCCTCCAATCATCAAACATACCAAAATGCAGCCCTCTAGCCTCAGTTGCCTTTACTTTATTTAAGGTTAAGTTTAGCTATGCATCGTGCATCTGGCACCACTAGAAGTGCGCAGTCGCCGACGAATCTTAACTTGACCGCATCTGGGGAGCAACTGAGCACTGCCCCGGTCGTGGTTGATAGTTTCAAACTGCAGCACATCGAGAGTTTCATAGAGCATTATACGCGTACAGAAAATTCGATTGCGCCGAAGAAACTTC
>JANJGK010009635.1:0-20088 GCA_039081455.1 Macrobrachium rosenbergii
ATAGATTTTCATTCATGTTCGTAAATACCAATTTTCCCACATGATTCATTTCCAAAGCTAGTTAAAGGCTTGAAAAATAAACTAAGATAGAGAGAAAGTGAGAGAAACGGTCTAAAAAACAAAGTAGAAGAGAGAGAGAGAGAGAGAGAGAGAGAGAGAGAGAGAGAGAGAGAGAGAGAGAGAGAGAGAGAGAACGCTCACTGAAGCTACACGTATCTCAATCAGGAAATTTGTTTTCTTAGGAAGTGTAATTCTCTTCTTGAGGTTATTTCTAAATTGAAAGATCTGGTAGAATCCCATCCTCACCTAATCCACGTTTGTTGAAAATTCTCCCGACCTGATTCTAACACAGTAATTATATGGACTTCATCTTTAGAACTCTTGAGTAAAAGATATCACACATATATATACTGTATATATATATATATATATATATATATATATATATATATATATATATATATATATATATATATATATATATATATAAATGTTACATACATACAAATATATTAGTTAAGAGTTCTAAAGCTGAAGACTGAATAATTATTCTCTTGTCTCTTCCACCGTCCAGATTCAGTGTCAGAACTTATGTCGGAAAAATTCTCAACCAAAGTGGATAAGGTCAGGATATATATATATAACTGAACTGGGCATTTGTATGGGGATGGGCATAAAGTAAGGTTGACATTACCGAATGACGGTATAATATATGATTTTAAAATCGTTATCTGGTGTTTGTTTGAGAGTTCTCTGCCACCATAGCTTCGGCCTTATCCAGCAGACTACCGTCTCTCATTGTTCTCGGAAGATCTTCAGTATGTAACACCATGGAATATAACAGATAATATAACCGCACTTTTAAATATAAGTATTCAAATACCTTTTCTTTCAAGACGTCATTGAAAAGCCCTAGTCCTTCATAAAACAAAATTTAACCGTGCCAGTTTTCGCTAAGTGAGAAAACTATTGGAGATAGAGAGAGGGAGAGAAGTGATAGTTTTGTGATGAGTAATCCGAAAGTATGAGTTACTGTTACTTTTTATTCGTTATACTTTATTTTATAATATACATGAACGTTTTTCCCTATATTTTTCCCACATTCAGTTGCTTAATATTGTTATGATTTATTTTAATTTCCTAACTAGTTTTGATAGAAAGTTACATTTTCTTTCCATTTGTATCGTTATTTTAAGATTTAATTTCATGAATCATCTGTGAATTATACTGTAGAGTAAATTCAGTCCAAACTCTTGCACGAAGTCTCATTCAGAGAATTCCTTTCCACCTTCCCAACTGGTAGAATTGAAATAATGGCATGCACGTAAGGTCCTAATGAGTTCTTTAAAATTTCTGTTGTAGATGTGTACTAATTCGTCTAGTGAATCTTTTTTGTCTAACAGAAAGAAAGCGCGTATAATGTTAATGATAATAGTGGTGGCAGTAATAATATTAGTAATGACTCCTAAGCTCAAAATTTCCCTCTTAAGAGATTTTTCTGAAAACTTTTTTGTTAAACATTGTTTATTTATAGAAATTTTCTGACTCAGTATTATTTTCTTATTATTTCAGAAGTCATATATCTAAGTAGCAGTCGCTCCATTGCTGTTCCAACCTACATTTTGTTACAACACGAGAGGAAAGGGGGAATGCTCTTCTCCACTTCAACGCGGGATATATTATTCTCGTCGCCTGCCAGGGGATCCCCATGCGACTAGAATAGGCCCTTGTCATGTACTTAGGAAGAAAGAACACGTGAGTTAAACAAATACTTTTCCTCCGTGAATTGTCAACATTAGAGATGCGTTATGCTTCTCCTTTTTCAGATGTTAGTAGAGGTTCTCGGGAGCTGGCGGTGTTTCGAGGCCTGCAGGTCTCGTTATCGCATCATTTTTTTCTTCACCTTTTCGTCTCTTATTTCTCAGTTGCATGAACTGGTCTCATGTTATTCGTTACTCTTCCTTCCGTAATGTTTAAAAGTGCTTTATGTGCATTCTTATGTGCGCTTTTCTTCTCTTTCCTTTATTTGCTCGCCCTTGTCATATGGTTTGGAATAATAGTCGTAGGACTGAGGAAACCACTGTGGCCTCCAACACTTCTTGCAGTGCACATTTCAGACCCACGTGATTCATAAAACCTTTTTGTTGACCTAAAAATATCTCACTTTGTCTGTAAATTCATTTGATCCTCCGACATCCTTCTCATGAGAATATTTCGAATGTTTGTAAACGGCTTAAGGGGAAAAATCTGGTACACCACATGAATGAAATAACATTTCGGAGAAAGCTAAGAAGCATGAGTCTCTTAGGTTCCCCGTGTTGTGCTGAAGTATCTTTATTGATTAACAAAAAATTATGTTTATAATTTAAAATATTCAGGCAAAAAACAATAGTTCATTGAAAAAAGATTCATAAAATTTCAATTCAGTAATTGCTTGTACAGTTTACATCAAATGTATAGGATAAGCTCTGCGTATTTGATCAATATAGTATAAAACAAAAACGTTCTTAATCGGATGAATGTATATTAAGTTAACTGAAAAAGAGAGTAAAACAGAAGTCTTGATTATTTAGTTCAAAACATTGTTAAAAGCATAGTCCGTTTTTTCTTTCCTGTACATTTATGTTGTGTAATACGATTTAGCATTTCATTTTATTAAAATTTATATAATGCAGTTGTACATTTGCAGAGTAAGTCATTTTATCCAGTAATGTACATAAATTGTTTGTCACAGTAATGCCATGCATTACTTTGAAATCGTGAACGCTATGATTCCGTTATTTTTATTTACGATTTGTATAATTCAAACTAATGTAAAAAAAAAATCTGACTAGACATCCTCCATTAAAGAGTGAAGTGTAAATAAAAATAACAAAATAGAATTTTCGCTGATTATACCGCCAGCATGTCCCTCGGATCACATTTAATACACGCTCAGGTAAATACTTGGATATTCAGCAACACACACACATGCAGTTACGTATATATATATATATATATATATATATATATATATATATATATATATATATATATATATATATATATATATATATATATATATATATACACACACACATAAGTTTTATCACATCACCGTGATTTATATACAAACATTAAAGTGCAAATGCCGCTTAAACTCGCGCTACTTCGGGAATATCACCGAAGGGGAATTATAAGTGATAACTGGATTGGTACCTAAGTGACTCGAACACTCGACAATACTCTCCAGCGACTTTCAGTAGCTTAATGTTTGTATATATATATATATATATATATATATATATATATATATATATATATATATATATATATATATATATATATATATATATATATACCTGACCTTAAAAGGTGATTTCACAATGTTTACTCATTATGATAATAGGTATGAAGAAAATGGATACGGCTGATTTTCGAAATATTGAATAAAAATAGCAAGGGAAAATGATGATAATAATATTAATGGTTGCCTAATAGTATTTAGAGAAACATTACTTATTTAAACATGTACGGGGAGTCCTTATATCTTTTGCAGTCTGCCCTTAATCTTTCAATGTGTTAGTTGCTTTAAAAGTCAGTAGTCACCCAATATCCAATTTAAATGAAATTTCTGTTCAATGAATCGCACTGTTCCAGTTCTCTCCTTTTTAGCTCTGTGTAAATGGAGGTCAATTAAGCGATCAATTGCCCACAAGGATAGAGTGAATTTGACGAAATTCATGTTTCAGATCGGTCCCGTTGGAAAAGGCATTTTGGCTGTGACTAATAATGTTCAGAATAACAAGGTGAATATTTTAAAAAATGTCCTTCAGGAACCATATTTCAAAGATGCAGCTGTTTTATATCGAAGCCCAAGTAACGTACCGAAACACCACACCATAACCAGTAATGTTTCTTTATCAATGGCGCAGTCAAACAATGATCGCCTTTGGAACTATATGACGGCGAGAAATGGTTATTTTTTTCTTATGTACTGTATTGGGAGCGAATGCAGAGTAGGGGGTCAGGGTTATTAAACTGTAGGCTTAGTAGAAATTTTTCTGGTAGGCATTCCAGGGGAAATATAACCTAACCAGGCTTACCGTTACCTAATCTGACCTTGGACGCCGTGTCCTATCCTATCCGGCGAGGCTTTGCCCCCACTAAACCTCTCCCCCCTCCCCCCTCAAGTAATTCGCAATCTCCTACTCTGTATACTACCCCTGTAATGATATGTGATTCACGTAAGTTGTCTGATCTTATATATCAATACAGTATAGGCCGTCGGTTTTGTATACATAAAGGCATAGTGGTTAAAATGTCTTGCTATTATGTGACTTCTATATAAAAGCAGCAGCCATTCTTCTCTCTACATTGCGATTACAATATTTAAAAAAATAAGTCTCATATTGTAAGTATTCCAGCTTAATTCTTACAGTGGAGTTCGTTGTCGACATGGATTTTAAGATAAAGGGCTTGTACAATGGATTCAGATTTAGAATTAAATACAGATGGCTGAATAAATATCATCCCGTGGACGGTAGAATGGAAAAAGTTTACAGAGCCCTATTTACTTCACTGTGTTTGCTGAGAAAACAGAATCCCGTTCGAAGTTCGCTCTGGCCATTACAGGGCGAATAGGCTGTGCGAATGCTCGGCCTGGCTTAATGTTCATTTATGGAGGAACGCCTTTGTTTTGGGGAACAATGGGTCCGGGAGAGTACAAAAACTCACGTTAACGGAAATGCTGTCCGAATATTATCTTTTCGTTCTTCGTTGGTCGCCTTTTAGACTATGCATAATATTTCTGCAACAGCATCACATACTTGACACGAAATTTGGTTTTCATTATGTGGGGGTATCGAAAAATGACGACCATTTTAAGTTGTTCTTGTTGAATATTATGATTCTAGTTTTCCTCTATTGTTTTCAATTTTTTTCTGAATTGTTTATGGGACTTTGATGATTTTCAAGGACCATACTTGAGACTGTTAGTTAAGATCAACTACAGTAGACTTCTTTAGGAAATAATATAATTGAGTTTTTTTATTTTCTTATTGGCTGAGTAAAAGGATAGCCAGAACATTTTAGGCCGTGAGACGTATCCCGTAGCAAGAGCCATTGTTCATCGAATAAGAAACGGTATAAAACCATTTGAAAAATCTGTATTTATAATTTAGATTTGTTTCGTTTTGGACAGCTGTTACGCTGTTTCACTTGGACAATAGCTAACACACACAATGAAACTCGATTTTCTCATTAAAACATCTTAACACGTACACATCAGTTACCAATCAAAGTATGGCCAATGCAGTCAAATAGCTTTGGAAGCTAGTTTTGTTGAGAGATGAATACTAGGGTGCCAAGTGTGGAGTAGGGTAGTTGGCTTCTATATTTTTGCAGTCTGCCCTTCAAAATTTCATTTTAACTGCAAGCAAAACGAGAAACTCCTAGTCCTAAAAATCCTAAAATACTATCCACCGTACATAATCTCGGTAGCATTGTGAGGTTATGATCGTCCGCTAGCCATAGTCCACGAATTGATTAAGCAGGATATTCCTAACATTTACAGCGGAAACGAAAGAAGGCCAGTACAGATATATTGCTTGTACGGTATCCTCTAAACAACTCGGAACTAAAATGGATGAAGTAAAATGTCGTTTCCCCTTCCCGTAACGACTGAAATTCAATAACAAACGACGATAACGCCATTGCTTTGTCTTTATTCCTCCCTCCCTCTCTCTTTCATCTCTATAAAATCTGTCGTCTACAAAAGGGTTCCCTGGCCACTGGATCTATAAATTGACCATCAAAGAGAGAGAGAGAGAGAGAGAGAGAGAGAGAGAGAGAGAGAGAGAGAGAGAGAGAGAGAACTCATAACATAATGATGTGAATCCACAGTATGTAAAGGCGTTTTGTAAACTTTGTCTTTGAGATATCTTTCTGCTTTATACGAATTGAATGAAAAGGAGCCCTATGTTTGTCATTTTTTTATTAATTATTGTAACCAGTCTTTATTCCGTTGTAATAATATTACATCAAGAAATTTAAGAATATATTCAAAATGATCGTACTATATAAATATTTCTGCCATTCACGCTGCGTGTGTGTGTGTAGAATTCTCATTACAAAAGAGGATACTTGATACGATAATGTAATTACCTTTTTATAATTATAATCCATGTACTGGTACTCAACTTTCATTTCAGTAGTTACTTTTTCAGTGAAGTATTACCTAATATATATATATATATATATATATATATATATATATATATATATATATATATATACATACTTATATATATATACATACTTATATATATATATATATATATATATATATATATATATATATATATATATATATATATATATATGTATGTATGTATGTATGTATGAATATGTGTGAGTTTGTTTGTGTGTGCGTGCGTGTAGCTGAAAAATTACACACACATATAAGCATTTCTGTGGCCATTAATATTATCAGATATAGAAGGGACAGATCCTTCAAGACGTCACACCAGCGATTAAAGGGGAGGCATCTCTGATTTCCATCGTCGATAAATCCGATTCCCCGATATTACGTGAGCCCTTTCCCCATTCCTTTACTCTGCTATCCGTTTGTCGGTGGTCTACCTGTTTATGTATGTTTGTACGGTATGCATTTATGTTTTTTGTATGTAGGGATGTATGTGAAGATAAAAAAAAAAAGCTTCTTACCAACACAGTTTGCACGACTAAACCATAGTGATCCACTAACAAACTTTTGTAATCCTGATCACCAGGAATCAAGATTACAGAAGTCTTTTAAATCGAAATAATGGTTTTGTCGTGTAAATTATGTTTTTCTTGGCCTTTTTAACTTTGTAGAATGCTGTTAGATTACAGTATATGCATATATATATGTGTGTGTGTGTGTGTGTGTGTTTGTCACGAGAAAAAACAACAATCTACAATTTCTCTATAATGTTCACGACAAGAGCCGTGGAAACATGATCCGTATTTTTCTGGTTTTTCTTTTTTTAATTAGCGTTTTTATTAGGAGTGAAATTAATTTTACAGTCAGCCTCACCGAGTCTCCCGACTGTGAAATTTATTAAGCTAATTAGTCTCCTGCAACCAAAGTCCAGATGTTACTGACTAATTTTAAAAGTGTTTTAGGGAAACAAATATTCTGTATTTCATCTAAGCTGGTTTTATGATAATTACTGGAGTTTTACTGGACTCTGATAGACTTTCAGTCTTTATACTTTCTCTATATGATGATAAAAGACGTAAATTTAATAACCATTTTCATGATTATTATTATTATTATTATTATTATTATTATTATTATTATTATTATTATTATTATTATTATTATTATTATTATTATTATTATTACTATTTTATATTAAATACCAATACATTTCCATAAGGAATAAGCTACACACACACACACACACTCACACACACATTATATATATATATATATATATATATATATATATATATATATATATATATATATATATATATATATATATATACATATATACTGAATAACAATTTTATATGTGGAATAAGCTACACGCACACACATTATATATTATATATATATATATATATATATATATATATATATATATATATATATATATATATATATATACATACATACATACATACATACATACATACATACATACATACATACATACATAAATACATATATACAGTACATACACACCTACAAACATAAGGTTACTATTATGATCGATAGCCTATATTTTACCTGTACGATATATTTTAGGTGATTGATAACATCTTTAATTTGATTTCCTCGCCGAAAATCTTGAATTGCTTAAAAAAAATCTTCATTCTGAGAGAGAGGAATAATTGAGACAACTATTGTATATGTAAGGAACCCCGAGAGATTCGTGGAACGTTCTCATTTTGCACACTTTTGCTAGATTTCTGAGCAGCGAAAAGAATAAGTCAGCGAGAAGAGAAATCCTATATAATGATTGTGTGAAAAAAGCTGAACAACTGTACTGGGAGCGAATTACGCACTCATTAAGTTGTTAATTTTTTCATTCTTCTTAATAAAAAGGCTGCCATAGATTTTCGCGGAACCTAAATCAGCCCATTACCTTAATTGGCTTTCGAGTTTTATGGTTTCAAGTAAACATCTTATCGTTCTACATTGCAGCTGTTTTTAATATCATACCACCTTAGAAACAAATATGTTAAAAGTCTCAAGGCAAATACGAAAACACAAAATTTATTGTCTTTCTGACTGATTGTTGCATAAATGTTTATTTTCTTGAAATATGATTTACATTGCAGTATAATACCAGAGTCGAAGGTTATAATTATATGTATTTTGTGTGTGTGTGTGTATGTGTATGGTTAAGGTTAAACAAGTAAAAAATGCGCCGAAGTTTCTTCGGCTCAGCCGAGTTTTCTGTACAGCCGCAACAGCGTATAATCAAGGCCACCGAAAATAGATATATCTTTCGGTGGTCTCGGTATAATGCTGTATGAGCCGCGGCCCATGAAACTTTAACCACGGCCTGGTGATGGCCTATCCTATATCGTTGCCAGAAGCCCGATTATGGCTAACGTTAATCTTAAATTAAATAAAAACTACTGAGGCTAGAGGGCTGCAATTTTGTATGTTAGATGATTGGAAGGTGGATGATCAACATACCAATTTGCAGCCCTCTAGCTCGGACGGGCAGACAAAGCCGGCGCAATAGTTTTTTACAGAAAACTAAAACGCTTCAAATTCAGAGAGAGAAGTGGGAAGAGGGTGCAGAGAGTAAATAATTCATAAGGAAGAAACAGAATCCATAATTTATAAAAGTAGCAAAGAGAAAAAGCCATTATGTATAATGCTATTTTCCACAATTCTTCTTGCCCTTCACTAATTCGTGTAAGAGAGCTGAAGAGACATAATTAACTTTTATCTCCGGACAATTCCTTTTCAATTTATAGAGGGACCAAACTCTAACTAAAATCATCATATTTTAATCTCTTTGGATAGTGTCCTGTTCAAAACTGTAAACACATAATGTCCCTGGCCCTTTTTCCAACTCTGAGATGCCGATAGACGATTTCTTCTTCTCTTTTTACTCCTGAAATCAAGCGTCATTTAAGCTCTCGACGCTTTTTCCCCTAGGAAGTGCTTCCTCTAATGGCCAGGAAAAGAGCCCTGGAAAATGGAGAAGTAAGGAGGAAATCTTTAACCTTCAGAAAACAAAAATCCAACTTGAAAACACGTGAGAGAGAGAGAGAGAGAGAGAGAGAGAGAGAGAGAGAGAGAGAGAGAGAGAGAGAGAGAGAGAGAGAGAGACGAGGCATGTTATTTTGGGGGATACGATAATTATGTCTTATTCAAACGTTCTGATAATCTAACTCTTGATCTGGCATTATGTAAGCAAGTAACAAATCCACCACAGAATTTATGAAAATTCATCATTAGCGTTGCTCATTGTTCAGACTCCCTTAATTAGTATGCCGTAAACAAAAAAGGACGATCAAGGTTTTCATGCGTAAAGCGCATTCTCTGTATTTTTCCTATTTAGACAAAATGTTATATGATTTGAAGATCTTGAATAGGTAATTGCATTAGAAAAACATTATTACCGATTCGGAACATGCATGGTAAATCTAAAAGAAAAAAATGCACTTATAGAAAGCCAGTGGAAAATTTTTTGTATCACATTAACCGTACTAAAATCAATAATATAGTTATAAAACAATAGTTTTATATATTGAAGCAGTGCTAGAGATATGTAGACCACACTCCAAAGAACGGGGAATGCCGTATGTTCGTCTTGATTGTGGGTATGATGAATCAAGGAAGTGGTACATTCCTTAATAACATACTGAAAAGAATCAGATAGTTCTGGTCAACACTTATGTATTTATATACATCAATACATTGAAACTTGAAGTATTTCATTTCCCTGTGACAGTTCAACTACCCGAAACTACCCTGGGCACTGCAGTGTGGTCCACTGAAATTCAAAGGCTAATTTTTTTGCATGGATATCCAAAGCCCTTTTGCATTTAGATAGGACGTTGCTCTTTTGTGTCGTAATGGGTAAACCCTCATTTATTATGTATGTTATCATTTGCATTTAGATTTGTTTGGAAGAACTGTATAACTTTACTTCATCGAGGAAATAATGCTAGATCAGCGCTTAACGTTATCAAAAGATACATTTACGTCATTCAGCTGCAACACATTTCAGAGTAGATGTTGTCGAGATTCTGGGGATGAGGTTGCTAGGCCCATGGCCGTTTTAGACCAGGCATACTGAAAATAACTCCTTGAAACTGTCTTCGGACCTCTTAACACGAGGGCTAAACTTTACATAGTCATCACAGACAAAAAAAAAAAAAAATTTGAAATCACAATTTTAAAATTTCATTATTTCAAAAAACAAACCCCGAAAGTCACCCCTTCAGGACAAGAGCTTTCAGAAAAACTAAGTATCACGGCTGTACCTTTTACCAGACATGTTAGAACGCTCACCCACCCCTCCCACCCACTACCACATCCCTTTAACACCAAAAATCGATATCTGGATCTCCGGAATGGCTTAACGGATTCCGATGAAATTTGGCACGATTAGAGACACTAGTGGGAAACCTCTAAAGCCAGAGTTTCATCCATGTCGGTTGAATATTTCCAGAGTTATAAAGGGCCGAAGTCGGGGGTTTTGAGTATTCTGGGTGGCTGGGCTCTAATAACCGCCAACTACCGTGGCGGTTGATATATTTAGAAAATAGTAAAGGTATCAGATATTTGCGTTCAAGTTCTGCTCTTCTCACCTAAGGATGAAAACAATGACACGTGCTCGAAAACGAAATGATAGGTTCTCGAGCCTGTGGGTTCAAAGTACAGGAAAGGAACTGTAGATAAGCTGAGGACAAGCAGAGAAATGGGCGTGACAAGGATTAGTGCAAGATCTAGAGAAACAGGTCTCGTACTCCCATGTGCTGACGTCACGGTTCCCGGTCCCGCGCGCTCTCTCACGATTCACGCGAATGTCAACTAGCGGACGCCAAGATCTTGATGGACGCGGAGCAGATATTTTCCTGTGTCAGTAGTGACATAATGCCGGATAACTGTGCTGTTTACGGCTGCAATAACCGCTACAGCAACGCAAGAGGGAAGGGGATTAGCTTTTTCAGTTTCCCGAACGATAAAGTAACAAGGGTAAAATGGATAATCGCTTGCAAGCGCGCTGACCCGATTAACACCAAATATGCCCTCATTTGCTCATCGCATTTTAAAGATGATGATTTCAAAGACGAACTGAAATCCCGTCTTCTTAATGTTCCGAAAAAACAGTTGAAGAATGATGCTGTGCCTTCAGTTTGTCTGCATAAAGGTACTGTATGATAGCTACCAAGCATTGCATTGCCAATGACACTATGTTGGTAAGATAGGAGTAGCCCAATTTTGGTAGCCATTTTCCTGATACTTTGCACCAGTGTCAGTATCGTTTGAGGTTTACCAGGAAACATTTTATTTAAAACAAGGATTATCAATATTTCGAAATGTTTACCTGCAATTGCAGAAAGGTAGAGTCCCCTTACAATTGTCTGAAATAAATATTCAGTTAGGCCTACGTCTGGGAAGCAACTTGTAGATGATTTCATAATCTATTAACCATGAGTTGGCAAAATATCATAATTCCTTGTTTAACACTTGTGACAGTTTTTTTTTTTTTTTCAATGAAACAGGTAATGTCTGAGCATATTGTCTGAAATAAATATCCAGTTAGGCCAACGTCTCGAAAGCAACTTGTAGATGATTTCATAATCTATTAACCATGAGTTGGCAAAATATTATAATTCCTTGTTTAACACTTGTGACAGTTTTTAAAATGAAACAGGTAATGTCTGTGCATATTGTCTGAAATAAATATCCAGTTAGGCCTACGCCTGGAAAGCAACCTGGGTATATATATAAACAACACCCACACATGCATAGGTAAATGAACTGGTTTTCTAGACAGGACATTTAATAACACAAGTTCTGGAAGAGAAGATAGGGCAACTAAGCGTAGCAGAAAGAGGGAAATAGGCGAACTGCTTTGTGATGGAAATGAAACCTTAGCAGGTGGAGATATCTGGGCTTCAGTTTCAGGAGATAATGATAACTACGAAAATGGAGAACTTTCACAACAGGACTTGAAACAACGGATACAAACTTTAGAAAGAGAGAATAAGCAATTGAGAGAAGCAATGAATTCTGATATGATTAAGGAGCTAGAGCGTATCTTAATGCCTTGCCTATGTTTAGTAAAACACAAATTCAAGCTTTGGTTAGCCAAAAGAGAGTCTTATGGACAGATGATGACATATCCAAAGCACTTACCTTGCGAAGTTTAAGCCCTAGGTGTTATAAGCACCTAAGGTCTGTGGTAGGTATTCCATTACCCAGTGAAAGTTGTATGCATAAAAGAGCAAAACATTTTCCATGTGAACCAGGTACACTGAATTCTGTTCTATCTTTAATGAGTTCGAAGTCAGAAACAATGACCCCCTTGGAAAAACTTGCTGTCCTTTCCCTAGATGAAATGAGTATTTCTCGTGAGTGGGTATATGACAAAGGAAATGATGTGCTGTACAAGCCACATGATAAGGTTCTAGTAATTATTTTAAGAGGTTTAGTCGCAAAATGGAAACAGCCAGTGTACTATAATTTTGACGAGTGCAATGTTCAGAATATATTGCTTGACCTGATAACAAGTATTGAGAGGGTAGGGTTTAGTGTTGTGGCTGTTGTCCATGACTTAGGGCCAATCAACTTAAGAATATGGAAAAATTTTGGGATAAATCCCTTGCAGAATAAAGTTTCTTTTAAAAATCCTTGTGCAAACAGAGATAGATTCATTTTTGCTGATCCACCACACCTGATAAAGTTGATACGAAATAATTTGTTGGATTATGGGTTCTGCACGAAAGAAGGTGAAGTTATTTTAGCAGAAAGTGTAAAGGAAATGTTAACCAAAACTGTAAATGAATATACCTTGACCCCAAAACTTAATGAAATGCACCTTAATGTGTCAGGGACACAAAGAATGCGGGTAAAGTATGCAGCTCAGTTACTATCCAAAACTTGTGCAAACAGTATACGGTCTCTAGGCGAAAAAAAAATTGCTTTTGTCCCAAAATTGGCGGGTGACAGCAGATTTTATAGTTAGTAAATGATTGGTTTGATTTAATGAACACTTGTGAAATGTATGGTGATGTGAAGTCTAAAAATGCTTTTGGCGTAGAATTAGACTGTCAGAAGGGTATTTTAGATAAGATGGTAGACATGATGAGTACACTGAAAGTAAGAGCCAATTCTAGTCGCATGTTTAATTTCCAAAAAGGTATAATTTTATCTTGTAAATCTTTAATTGGACTGCACACATTGCTAAGATCTGCATACAACTTAGATTACATTATGACCAGATGACTCAACCAAGATTGCGTAGAGCATTTTTTTGGTTCTATTAGACAAATGTATGGCAGCCATGAACACCCAAATGCGTTAAGCTTCAAGTATAGGTTGAGATCATTTTTGCTAGGGAAAGGAACCATGCTGTTTAGTAGTAAGACCAATTCTAGTTCACAGAATGATGATTCTCTTTGTATTACTGGTGGAACACTGATCAGAGAGAATGATCCTTCAGAAGATGATGGGGATAAAGGAGAGAGAGAGTTAGCACTAGAGCTATGCCTAACGAGTATCTTGTTCAAAGACATTGATATTGAAGTAGAGGACAACATGATTGAGGAATTTGATTATTCTTTTTCTGTTACGACCCAGTTACATCAGAAAACAGCTGATGTGATAGAGGACGAATCCTTAAAATGTATAGGGGGATATATTGTGCGTAAATTTATTTCCAAATATCCTGAAATAGGGGGGACAACCAGTTCTGTAACCACAGAAAAAAACTGGATACAAACAGTTAACAGAGAACATTTATTTGAACCATCAGAAACCTTCATTGAACAATTAAGGCTGATGCATTATGTGTTTAAAGCAGTTCATGGTGAAACACTCAGTGAAGGAAAAGGGTGTACCGATAAACTGGCATCTGAGCTTCAGTTGGCAGTAAAAGATTTACCAGGTGAAATTGAAATTTATTTTGCAAGAATAAGTATTTCTTTCAGAATGAGGTATTTAAATAGAAATATTAAGAGTAGGGCAGATAGTATATCTAGAACTAGAAGAAAGAAAATGAAAAAAATCATGTAACAAAATTTTTCAAGGTAATACAAACGCATGAACAGGCAATTTGGTATGTCATGCTATTTTGGAGGTTTATAGTTATATCACATGAAGCACCAATTTATTTAGTTGTGTTTATAAAACGAATAATAAAGGTCAAAAAAATAATCTTTTCAACTGATATCCTTTTTGTTAAAAAATTCCGAGTATTTTGATCAAAGTCACATAAAAACTTTATGCGCCATTGGTAATGTCAGCGGGAGGGAGAACTGACTGGGTGAGATGACGTCATCGCCTAGCGGGAGTACGAGACCTGTTTCTCTAGATCTTGGATTAGTGACTAGGAATGATAACGCATTCCAATAATTCATCGTTTTCTCTGGACCATCCTGCAATTCAGTTCACTGGGTTTCTTTGGAGTGCCATAAACAACACGATATAAAAAAAAAATAACGTAAAAATTAGCACAGACCATATCAATGTTAATCATTCAGTGAGAGGGTACGCTGAAAAATCCTTTTGTATTCTTTGCACATATTCCTAGGAATGGACCCTGGTAAAGAAATTTTTAGGAAGAATATATACTTATTATATTTATTCCTAAAAGCCAAAGAAACCTTCTCAACGAAAGAAGAGAGACGAAGTTAATCAACTGCGATGATCTGCTACGTAAGAAAGTGAAGTCATACTTCACATGATAACTTTTCGGTCGGAAATGCGCATCTTTTCACATCCTGCCTCCTCAGCATGAAAGGATCCTTTAGTGTTCAAGGAAATTGCAAGTGCAAGCGCTTCCTCTATACATGTTAGATCCTTTAATGAAAGCAAGAATTTTACAGATACTGAAAAAGAAAAATAAGCACAAGAGGTGAAGAAATTATCAAAATCTCGGAGGAGGCGGGTAAATAACTCAGTAAAATAAAATTATGATTTTGGCTTACAATCCATTGTCAAAAATGAAAGCAGCATGAGAAGAAATAAAAGGTGATTGACAAAACTGAATCAGACTCAGGATACGTAGCCAAACGACAATATAGGGCATATAGAAAATGAAAACAGAAAGAAAGGATTACAGTTTTTATGCCTGTTGATAGTGACTTATGAATGTTTTCGATTATCCTTCTATCTAAACAAATCTTCTCTCTAGGGGCCTCTCTGTTCTGACAGTTACTGACTGATGGAGGGTTCCTTAATATTTTGCGTCGTAAAGCTTACATCCAAGGAAAGACAAGTTTCTTTCCATTCTGGGGAAATTCCAGATGTGGATATTTGATAAGTATATTTATAACAAAATTATTTTCCGACTTGTGCCTTAAATATTTAATTGACAGAAGAGGTTTTTACTTCAACAAACTAGAGTTATATCCATGAAAATGTTACTTCATATACATACACACACACACACACACACACACACACACATATATATATAAATATATATATATATATATATATATATATATATATATATATATATATATATATATATATATATATATATATACATACACATAGGAGTTGTGTGTGTATAACCACAATGTTCTCTTTACTTTTCGATTTTTTAACTTTTTAATACATTTGCCAATGCAAACTCTTGAATCTGAAATGAATAGCTTATGAAATAATAACAACTACCATATGTATTGAGTAAAAGTTACCAGAGGATTATCTAATATATATAATATATATATATATATATATATATATATATATATATATATATATATATATATATATGTATATATATATAAATATATATATATATATATATATATATATATATATATATATATATATATTTTATATATATATATATATATATATATATATATATATATATATATATATATATATATGTATATACAAGGTACAGTATATTAATATAAAATTATATATATATATATATATATATATATATATATATATATATATATATATCAATCCTTTTACACTTTTTTCCTTGTTTAGTTAATGTTAAGTAAATTGAATTCCAGCCATTACAATAAATCTGGTAATCTCCATTACAGTTATTTATCAGCATTAACATCAGATTAGCACATTAAAGATATTGTTCAAAATCAGAAGATATACTGAATTTTAGGCGTGACTTTTGTAAAGAACGAATGAATATAGCTTCCTGTATTCAAAGATAATCGTCGCATAATCCAGCAGCAATAAAACACCTAAGATGTGAAAATTCGTATCTTCATCCTCCTACTCTCTCTCTCTCTCTCTCTCTCTCTCTCTCTCTCTCTCTCTCTCTCTCTCTCTCTCTCTCTCTCTTATTATGAGAGCTTAGAAGTATTCAAGAGACCATCACGGAGACATGCAGCGTTTTCTTCCTTCCTTTATACGTGCTCCAAAAGTCCCTTAACTCTCCACTTGGTACCTAAGGAGACGTGACCTGGAAGAGAAAATCTGTTTCAGGGCAAAGTTCTTATGATCACATTTGTTTTTCTAGGTTTAGTTCTAGAAAGTTTCGTTTAGAAGTGAGTAAAGATAAAGTATAGCTTATGAATGTAAACTCAGTGTGGCCAGTATAGTTTCTTCCTTGACTAAAGTTTATGATAGTGAAAAGGTGTATTATGCCAGTTATGGTGTTTAAAACTTCAAATAAGGAACAGAAAATTTCAGTCAGATATAAATGAGAGGAAACTGAGATGCATGTATATCACAAGGTTATCGTGACAGAATGCTAAGAAAAATAGGGTCTAATAGTTTTTGATATTTATTCTTCTCTGGGAGAACTCTGCTTCCTTCAGGGAAGATTTTTAAACAAACGTATCTGCATCACACTATTCTAAATATTGACAAATATTTTCAAACACCATAATGAAAACAAATAACGCATTCACTAAGTATTCACAAGATAAACATTAATGATAATAATGATTAAAATAATAACAACCACAATAATAACAGTACTAATAATAATTAAAAGGTCACATACCTAAAATCTGGAACAATTTTCACTTCCGCATTATATAACTCTATCAGATAGTGAAAGAGTGAAAGGAATTTGGCGATGGATTTTCCTTGACTTCTGTGATTCTTGAACTTGCTGTAAGTTTCGTTCAGAATGACCATTAATGGTAACTTGTTAAGTTAACCTAAAGGAGTGAACTGTATTGCACAAGAAATCGCTGGCCAAAGTAAAACTATTTGTTCCCAAGCCAAAGGCCAAAATTAGTTAGAAATTCATCAAACGGAGTGTTGGTGTCTGTTTATAGGCTGTTGTTTCGCTTTCATGACTAAAACAGCAAAAGTCACTAACAAATCCATTGATATGAAATCCCCTTCTCACCAAAG
Source organism: Macrobrachium rosenbergii (assembly GCA_039081455.1). NCBI lineage: Eukaryota > Metazoa > Arthropoda > Malacostraca > Decapoda > Palaemonidae > Macrobrachium > Macrobrachium rosenbergii. Next base: position 17,525 of record JANJGK010009635.1, read on the forward strand.
GGGATTTCAGCCGGTGATTCTTGGAATGAGATGCTCCCTTTAGGCTTCCGGGAATCAGGAGCTGAGAGCCCTTGTTATGGACGAGTAACTAATTCCACAGAGATATTAAATTCCCCTGGAATTCATTAATCATTCGACTCCGTTCAGGGTCTCTGACCAGCTTGTTGCCTTGCCGGGACGATGTTTCTTTCATGGATTCTTGTTGGAAAGAGCAGAGTGGGCTGTGATGGACTGAAATAGCGTTTCCTCGTGCTTCATAGGTAAACATTATAAGGGGGTTAAACAGAACTTGGTTATGATGGAAATTTTATGGTATTGATGATTGGAGAATGGAAACCTATGACCCAAGTGTAAAGTTTTACTACTAACATTTTACAGATAATGACGCTTTCACTTTTATCCAAATGTCAGTTGCTAAATTTTACAACAAATTAGGAGACGTGTAGCATCTTCATAAATGCGAAGATTTGTCGGTATTGATTAATTTACCACGCTCGCTTTCTCATATTTCCTTTTATATATATATATATATATATATATATATATATATATATATATATATATATATATATATATATATATATATATATATATATATATATATATATATAATTTATATATATAGTTTCCGAATAAGGTAAGGCAAAGCCAATCGAAATTTTGGATATGCATTAATCATTTGCATTTACAGATGAGTTGAGGTTTCATCCAGTCCATGTTAAATAAATGAATCGTAGGGAATAGGAGAAAAGTTTATACTACAAAAACGATGGTAGAATTAGACATAAATGGATGAAAATAAAATTTTCGTCCAATATGACTAACCTCTTCCATAGGTTTTCATTTTATTTTTTAGTAACTTAAAGTCAGTTGTGAGGTAATGTACAATGGAACTAAATGGAAGAAGTGGAATGGAAATGATTTCGATTTGGAGTGGAATCATACAGTATATATTTTTCATGTGATGATCTGAAATACTACTGCTAGGTAAAATTCACTTACCGTGAATGGAAACAGTTCTGTCGAGCACTAGAAGCCATCTTTAATAAACTAAGGCTGGTAGGGTAGAAGCTGCCGTCGTAGATGAAATGAATCACCATCATAAAAGTGATGGACCTTTTTTTTTCATTCAGTAAATGGACAGACTAATACAAGTAATGGAAAACTCAATATGAAAACCTATGGAACAGGATAGCCATATTGAACGCGGATTTTATATATATATATATATATATATATATATATATATATATATATATATATATATATATATATATATATATGTGTGTGTGTGTGTGTGTGTGTGTGTGTGTGTGTGTGTGTTAAGAACAAGGAAATATGAGAATTTTTTTAACACAAACTTGCCTTTAAAGTAGGTTTTCATCTTTTTCTTCTTTCTTTTTCTTGTATGAATTAATACATTTCCTTAACACAAGCGAAACTGATGGTGCAACTTATTATGAACTGAATTCACATCGATGAATCCAAGACATTCTTCAAACAGCGATCAGGATTCAGAACAGAACATTCCTGAGGGTTTTTTTTTTTTTCAAGAACAAATACCAAAAGGGAATTCAACCTAATTCCCTTTTCTAGCCAGGCCAGAAAAAATGAAAAGGAAGGATTTTCCTCTTTAGAACAGAAATTTTCTTCTGTCAACAACAATTTACGTTTTGACCTAAGAAGAGGAACAGGTGGAGTGAAATAGAAGCAGAAATAGATAGAGAAAACATACTGATGAAAAGACTCAAGTTGGTAAACTTTCCTCCACATCTTCTCATCTTTGGAGAAACTTACAGCATAAAAAAAACAGGCTTTGGAAGAGTCTTTCCATCAGCGCCAGTTGATTTGCGAGAGAAAATTCGCCGGTTCATTAAAACGAACACAAAGTTGAGATGGAAAGGAGCGGATAAAGTGTGTAATTTACATTTGTAAAGACTAATGGATTTTCCTCATTTGAAGATAGAAAGAACTCGATGATTTAAAACGTTTTCACTGGCATTTTTATTTGGTAATTTGATCAATCATCTTTATGCCATCATGGCAGAGAGAATTCGTCGCCTTGGACCTTCAGTCATTGAGAAATGTTTGTGAATGATTATTGTTATTAATAATTATATTATATTCCCTAATACAAGTAACGTTTCCCATTTTCATATGCTCCTGTTCGACATGTCTTTTAATCAAAATAAAAAATTTCCCATTGCCTGTTAGTCTTATGTGTTTGAAATCTTATGAAACTGATTTTTCATGTGCATTTACACCATCTTCGCAATGGACAATATGAGCAAAAGTTACCAACGTGAATAAAATAAAATAGCATCCCTTCAAAACTGATTACAAAGTTATACCTATTTTCTTTTCCATTTGAGGTTTGAATTAATTCACTGATATCCCCTTTGTTTCGTTTGACCTTTGTTGAAATAGTAATTGAGTGAAGTTCAGCGAAATTTCCAATTTAAGCTAATGAGGAATAAAACCAGATTTATGTCACAGTAATTGTTTTCATAATAAAATGGGATATTCATGTTTAATAAGATGCAGTACATTATGCAGTTCATTTT
>JANJGK010009636.1:0-20085 GCA_039081455.1 Macrobrachium rosenbergii
ATTTCACCTTCAACGCTATTTGTTGGCCGTTATAAGTCCAAATCATAGAAGAAAAGTCTAAAACAATATTTCCATGTGATAGAGACAATTTAGTATGGGCCTAGGCCAATGATGTCTTTTTATGATATTTATTACTATAATAAAAGTAAACTTCACTGTTCAGTTCATAGAAAACTGGACCAACCTTGCAGTTCTAATTTAAACCCTTTCATTAAGTCTATACTCTGTTACGCCTTTTTACTTCTTTCCTCTTATTAAGTGAATTGCTGCAAAAGTTAGCCGTCCACCCCCTCATCATATTAAGAAACAGTTGCTAGAGACTGATTCCTCAGGAATCTGATCCCCATCAGGAACAGCCAAACAGGCGCTATAGTCAACTTTTTTATTCTATTGGGACGCTTCGGCTTTAATGCACATAGCCATTTTCGACATAAAATAGAGGCAAAACACCAAAACGTAAACTTTATATTGGTAAAATACACATACTGCAGCTATAAACCTGGTCAATTCATGCAATAATGTAATCATGAATCAAACAAATTCTTAACCTTTTTGGAGAGGCAGGGGTTTGATTTTGAGTTAAAAACCTCTCTGGGGTGACATAAAGGCCGTGTGCAAAATTTTGTTTGGGTCTGTCAAGCGGTTTGTCTATTCATCTATGTATGTATATATATATATATATATATATATATATATATATATATATATATATATATATATATATATATATATATATATACATGTATATATATATATACGTATATATACATATATAATATATATGTATATATATACATATACATATACATATATACATGTATGTATATAGATATATAGACATACACACACACACACACATATATATATATATATATATATATATATATATATATATATATATATATATATATATGTATATATATATACTGTATATATATTTATGTATATGTGTATATATATATATATATATATATATATATATATATATATATACATATATACATACACTGTATATATATTTATGTATATGTGTGTGTATATATATATATATATATATATATATATATATATATATATATATATATATATATATATATATATATATATATATATATATATATAAAGAAACATGAATATAAACTTAATGAAATTTTTCGTATATTTTCAAATTGTTGTAAAAAAAACTAGTAATTTGGTGCAAGTTAGAAATTTTTTTTTAACCTTATCTAGGATTTTGAAATGAAAGGCGTATTATGGAAAGTTATTTGTAGGCTGAAAAATCTTGAACAGGCGAATATCTTTGTTTTCAGGTTTTGAGGTTAATTTCTACACAGTTGTTGATTTAATGATAAACAAAAGGTAGGAAGGTTAAATTTCATTAGTCGGAAATTTTGCCCTGTTGTTTTTAAAAAGACCTTAGATTTCTCTCATTTTAATCTGTTTTAAAGAATCAGTCAATCTGTTCGTGGGACTTCAATCCCAAACTTTTGCCAAAATTGGGGATGTTAGGCCGAAGGGTTCGAAAGATGCGGAGCTAATAGCAGTCTTTCCTTATAGTAATTTATACCGTGAACATTTTAGTTTACTTTATGTAAAATTTAATATATAAATAGAAAAAAAATAGGAATTTTAGACGGTGTTTCAAAATTTTGATCTGAGTTTTCACTTCTTTAATTCAAATGAAGTACGAAATTTTCTCCTACACGCGACTCAGAGTTTGACAAAAAGAAAGATGGGTGAATAGACAGACAGGTAAACAGAAAGGGCATTCTATTTTGCGACCTTTGTCTAGTTCCTGAGAATCCCCCCCCAATATACAATATAGGCTATATATATATATATATATATATATATATATATATATATATATATATATATATATATATATATATATATATTTTTAGCCAAAGAAGACGAAATATCACACCAAATCTGTTTGAGGTTACCCAAAATCGAAGTGGAATAGAAAGACGAAACTTCCCATTAATACGAGAAGGCTCAGCGCCTCATGACTCTCTTAGCTGTCATTAGTGGTCGTTAGCCTCCATCAGGAAATTTCGCGGAAAAATCTTTCTCCTGGAACCACCTGAATAGAAACTCTGCGCAGGTAGGCAGCTTCACCGATTTGCTTCTCCGTTTTGCTCATTGAGTCAAACTTCGGTGTTTCATATTTTTTGTCTCTTGATTCGAGAAAGTTTGGCAGGTACCCGGTATTTATAACCAAGAATCAGATTGTTATAAGTAATTAGTGGTTTTTCTTACAAGCGTTTCTATCGCTTATTGGTATAGTTGGGATTTACTGTTTTAAGGCTTAGATTCCGTCTCAAAGTCTTTCAGAGATTCGTCCACTGTATCTATAACTACCCTGGCGTTGTTCCTTTATGAAAGAAACTAAAAATAAATGAGTGACATCTGTTAATAGTTTCGTGAAATCACCATCTAATACGTCACAACTCAGAAGATTAAAATATGGTTTTACTGGATTTAAGGACCTTCCTTTATACAAAATCAATTTATCGGAAAACGTTGATATTCTTCAAATGCCTTCTTTTTTTTATTTTTTGTTCATTTGTTTTTGGTCGGGTGGCAGACGATATTATGAAATCTGGGAAAGATAGGTCTGCCTTTTAAAGGGGAAAAACAGGAGAAGGATGAAAATTCCAAAGCTTGCTGTGGTGGGAAAGAAATGGTAGATACATGATTGGGTGATTGGGGATGCCCCCCGCCCCCTGTGCCGATACCCAAAACCAGTTTGCTCTTGGGCTGATTAGTTTTCGAATCTTGAGAAATGATCCCCTTTGACAGGCGCAGTTAAAGTTTACAAAGCATGTTTTCAATTATAATTAAAGTCGTAAATGAATATTCCCGTATTTTTCTAACAACAAGTCTCACTTCTCCCAATTCAGTGATACAGCCAGTCTGCCATCATATGACCGTTAACAATGTTCGATTTCCTATCTCAGATGATGACAAGTCTTGTGGTTGTTCGAACATATCTTCATGTAATGGCAAACATCTTCAGAAGATCACTGATCTAAGAACATTCCTTTGTATTTTTTCGGGCTCTGTTGCGCCCCAAAAGCTATTTGACTTTCTCGGGGGAATGGAAGGACTGTTTGTGGGTTTCATTTATTTCGCGAAATATAACATGAAGAGTAATGAAGAAGAATAAAACGTAATTATATTTTTATTCATATGAATGTATAGCTTCGTTGCTTAAAGTAAAGCTTGATGACCTCAAGAATCAGGAATCTTAAATAGATAAATTTCCATATTTAGATTCATTGTGACATTTAGAGAACAGAACATTTAGATGAAATTTTGATAACGAAATTGTGAATCAGGTTTTAGCTGCTTATTTCTCAAGATTAAGTTATAAAAATTTTCAAGCGGAATTGTTGGAAGGTAACGACAGAGAGAGAGAGAGAGAGAGAGAGAGAGAGAGAGAGAGAGAGAGAGAGAGAGAGAGAGAGAGAGATGAGGGTCTTTGGTATTTGTGTGTTTAATTTATGAGTTTACTACGTGAAAGTCAAGTACAGCTCAGCAGTTTTGTTTTTAACCATGTGAACTCTGTATGCCCGTCTTGCTTTAGTTGTCAGTCTTTGACACTTGTCTATTTCAATAATCTTCAGGGAGGGAGAGAGAGAGAGAGAGAGAGAGAGAGAGAGAGAGAGAGAGAGAGAGAGAGAGAGAGAGAGAGAGAGAGAGAGAGAGAGCCTACCTGGTTATTGCTGAAGTATTGTTGAATCTAATACTGTCTGGACACTGATAACAATGAATCGAGGCAAATGTTATCTATCTTTTCAAATGCTTTAATTTTCTCTCAAAGACAGACTTTTTGGTGTTAAAATGTAGAATAATTCCCATTTCTGCAAGTCAAAGAATTCCAATTTATTTAAATTTTTTTTCTAAAATTTCAATGAAAATTATACCCATAAATGAAAGCATTTAAATTTACTTCTCTCACAGTATTCTTAATATAGGTAAGCATTAGTTCTCCTGCAAAGAAAGTTGAAATTCATTCCCAGGTTCCCGAGAGCCTTTTTAGCTTTTGCCTCCTACAGACGTAGGGTTTGAATCTGCAGTTGAGCTACCCCTGTCCCGACTTCTTTTGATAAAGGAAATATTTGTGGTCTTTGATGTTTAATGGAGTTCTCTGTAACTGGCCGACTTCCAAAGAAAAATATTTCGGATCAGTCTGCGAGAATAAAAGGTTCAAATCAGAGCTAGGTTCTTTTGGTTGACTGATTTGACGCTCTAACTTTGCCACCCCGAGAATTTCATCGTTATTTTTAGTCTGGCAACAAAGGGGACCAGTATTTCATTTTTTATGTATTCAGTATTATATCATTAGTATTTTCACAAGAATTTATTCATCTTCCCAGAAAGCCTTCAGAGATATTATATTCAACAGCTGGAGAAAGACTTGTGTTAGTTGGTGTATTTGGCTGGGTTTAGAGAGAAAGGGTGTGATGCTCGATGATTTAAATGCAAAGGTCGGTTGCAAGGAAAAAATGGCGCATATGTGGAGTTCTTGGAGTAAATGAGAATGGAGAGTCATGTTGTGGAAAGTGGCTAGACCCCTGCAAATAAAATGTCTTTAATAAGAATATTTATAATTCTACATTCAAAAGTAGATTATGTCCTAGTACAGAGTAAATGGCAAGCAAGGGTAAGAATGCCATGGTGAAAAGAAGGGTAGCTGGAAGGGTAGCATTATCTGGTCGAATGAAAAGGAAAAACGCTCAACCTTTTGTCGAAGAGTAGATGAAAATATGGCTATCAGTGTGAAAAGGATGAATGAGTAGACATAGCAGGGAGATATAAAAAACTGGCAATAATTAAAGATATTAAGGGATTGTGTATATGAGTTGTAGCCAGAATTTCAGGAATGGTTGCATAGGTAGCGGGGAGGATTTGTTGTATATGAAAGTAGGAAGAGAGACTACAACAGCAGGTGAGGGATGAGGCAATGAGAGTACAGTGGATGAAAAGCAGATTAGATTAGTAGTTAGTTCCACGTAGATGTATACACAAGGATGGATAAAGTTAGTAAGAAGAAAATGACAGAGAGAAAAGGAAGCAAAAATGAAAATACAGTTTCTTTCCATTGCATCAGGAAATGAATGAAAATTCAGTGAACAAAAAAATGAATTAACCATCAGTGTCCGTGCAATCAAGAAAATTCACAGCCAAGAATTTTAGGCAACATGTTTGTGGTGAAAACTAAATGTCAGTCGACGAAATATGAAGTCAAAGATGTTTCCAAACAGAAATTAGGGTCCTTCGATCTTGTAGAAGGGAGGGAGAGAGAGAGAGAGAGAGAGAGAGAGTTTTTTACTTTTACCTATTTCGAACTTCCTCAGAACCTAACAAAGCCAATCATAGGAGATTCAGTTACGACCTTGTAATCAAATGACCGTAATCGAGGCCCGAAGGGTTTTTGCTGATGCGGCGAGAAGAGAAAGAAGGAAAAAGAAGAAACTGGTCCTCGCCATCATTGTTGGTGTTTTCGAGACATCGTTCCCTATTCCAGGCATTTCCCAGAAGCTCTGTTCCTGAATTATGCAGGATGATCCTCCACAAGTAGATCTCAAAAGCCCTGGCAATGGATTCCTGCAGATACAATCACCCCGTAATAAGATCCCACAGATCGTCTGTCAAAGCATTTTTCACGACTTTTGTCGTGTCCCGGGAGAGTTTCCCGATGCCCACTTTGATGTCGGGAATCTGAGCTTTCTGCCCAGAATCATTGGGGTGGGGGGGGGACTATTGGGTTTTCTCTCGAAAGACTGCCTTTGGTTTTAGAGAGCAAAAGAAAAGTTTAAATCGTATTGTATACAGCTTTTATTCCTCCGACGGGAATGATAACAAAAGTATTATTCTCTATGCATTGTATTTACAATAGATCAAAGAGATAATTCAGTTTCCCTCCGCCATTGTTGAAGGGGATGAAGGTATTCCCTTGTGAAAGGAAATCCTTCGTCAAATAACCTTTATGGGAGGACCAGCGATGACGTCACACTTTCAATAGATATTCTCTCCAGTAGAGATCAAGAGAAAAGAGACGCGCTTTTAGAGGAAAGATCAGGTGAAGGAATCATTTTGGACTCTAGGCTAATAATCGGAAATCTTTTGTTTAGTTTTTCTAAGCGATTAATGTTCATGGTATTATTATTATTATTATTATTATTATTATTATTATTATTATTATTATTATTATTATGATTATTATTATGATTATTATTATTATTATTATTATTGTTATTATTATTATTATTTGGCAGCAGACCCTCTTTTAAACAGGTTCTATTGAATATTATTGCTGCTTCAGCTGCATTTATTTTGTAGAAGACTTTTTCTATTTTCCTTATTGCGGACTTCTCTTCAGTGGAGGTGCGTGCTAACAGCTCGCCTATATTTGTCATTTCATGGGGGAAAAGTCAAAATCTGGATTCTGCTTCTTTATATATTCTATACAGTTGGTTCTATACAATTGTTGCCGCGACGCGTTTCGACAGACTTTTCTGTCATTCTCCAGCGGGAGCTAGTAGAGGACTGGCAGATTGCATAGGTCCTTCTGAATTTATACACGGGCTTCAGCGGGGGGGGGGGGGTCATGGATGGCGAATTCTGATTGGTTGCAGTCAGCGAACTTAAGCCAAATTTCTGCGGCGAAGCTCGCAACCTGGGAATGTCATTCATTCCAGCGTTCCCATTGGCCTGCCGTTGCGTGATGTCATGCCGGCTGACATCATCGGTAGTTTGGCTGCTATTGGGCTGCGGATGAATGATGTCATTATCTACTCTTTCTGTCGTAGTCGGGGGATTGTCTCGAAGGGCGCCTTGCTCATCAGGGGTATCTCCATTCTCAGGGTTGTCGTTTTCAGGTATTCGTTGGATTTGGCGGGTGTTCTGCATTATTCTTCTTAAATTCGTGGGTAGGAGCGATGCCTCCTGCGTCGTATTCATTGTTGGTTTTGTCTCGGCAATGAGGAGCACCTCTAGCAGGCGCAGACGTCGAGGGTCGGCGGCTCTCCCGATTATACTTATATTTTGTATAATACTGTCGCGGGAGATGGAAATATTGTGAGTAGCACGGGCGTGGTTCATGATGGCACCCTCCTGGGCGTGGCAGGAGATCCTTTTAGACAAACGCATCGTGGTCATTCCAATATAAGCGCCGGGGCATCCTCGGACAGGACATACAAATTGGTAGACCACGTTCTTCTGCTTGAGGGGTTCTCTTGCTGGCGGAGAGGGGTTATTTTTCATCACCAGATCACGGGTGCGGCGGTTCTTATAATAAATTATAAGATTTATTCTCTTACTGTCTTCGGTCGGGGTGACGTTTTCCATGACGATTTTCTTCATGGAGTTCTCGTCCTCACGGTACTGGGGATGCATCCGGGCCTTATAATAGATCTTTATGTCATCTTAGGGGGCAGGTTGTGTGTTCTCACCGTTGTACCATTTTTTTTCAAGGCCAGTTCGAATTTCTTTGTTGATGAGTTTGTTGGTGAAACCATTGTTCACCAACATTTGTGCAGCACGTTCGAATTCCTTGTTGGTGTCCTGCCAGGTGGAGCAGTGGGAGAGGGCCCTTTTAATGAAGGCCCTGACTGTCGTGTTCTTAAACCTAGCAGGGCACTCGCTATCCCCATTCATGCAAAGTCCCAAATTGGTGGATTTTGTGTAGACTGATGTCTTCAAGTTCCGTTCCGTCTTTGTGACCATAACGTCGAGGAAGGGGAGCCGGTCGTTTGTGCTGAACTCGACAGTGTAGTTCAACACACTACATTGTTGGAAGGTCAGACGAAGGGCTTCAACCTCCTCCTCGTTGTCTGCTTGAACGAAGACGTCATCGATATATCGGGCATATTTCTTCGGCCGCTGGATTCTCTCGAAGACACGTTCTTCTACAGTGCCCATGTAAAAATTTGCAAAGAGGACGCCCAATGGAGAGCCCATCACAACGCCATCCTTCTGTCTATACATGTGCCCTCTGTGCGTAGTGAAAGGCGCCATCTTCGTGCAGATCTCCAGCAGAGCCTTCAGGGAACCTTCTGGGATGTTCAGGGGGGCCATTGTCGGCTCTCTATAGACTTTGTTTAGGATAATATGGATGGTTTCATCCACAGGCACGTTGGTGAATAGACTCTCTACGTCCAGAGAAGCGATGGTCCCTGCGCCCGGGGAGTCTCGGATCACTTCGAGGAATTCCACAGAGGACTTCAGGCTATAACTGCTCGGGACGTAGGGGGTCAAGATATGATTTAGTCGTTTGGCGAGGGCGTAGGTCGGGGCAGGTGTTTGGCTGATGATCGGGCGGAGGGGATTGCCAGCCTTGTGTGTCTTGACATTCCCATATAGGTAACCAAGTTCGAAGTCACCTGCGGGGGGGGGGGGGGGGGGGGGGGAAGATGGACAGCATTGCTGGCAGCATTCACAATGCTGATGATCTTATTAGCTTCCTTCTTGATGTCTTCGATGGGGTTCCTCGTCAGCCTCTCGAATTTCGTCGTGTCTGACAGGATGGCATCCAATTTGTCAAAATACTCCTCCGTACGTATAAGGACAAAAGCTGCTGTCTTGTCAGCGCGACACACTGTGATGCCTTCCTTTTCTTTCAGCTCCTTCGCAGCTTTCCTCATCTCACGGGTGCAGATTCCACTGTCGTAGGACCCTCTCTCCGTGAGGGCTTCTGCTAACAGGAGGGGCTGGAGGGCGTCGGAAGTTCTAACGGTGCCTCGAGATTCTAACTGTCGTATGGATTCAAGCATCAGTTGTATTTCCAACCTCTTCTCATGGTTCTTTGGCCTCGAAATAAAGTGGCAGTTCAGCCCCAAATTCAGCAAAGCGTCTTGATCTGGGGAGGGCTGGAAATCTGTCAAATTGATGTAGCCTTTGTGCTGCTGCGGCACTCGTAATTTACCGCCGTTGAGGGCGGTGAGTTTGCGCATGACGCCCCTCATGCGTTGGGTCATATCATCCTCTCGAAGGCGGTTTAGACAGGCCAAAACTTCTTCTTCAGAATTCATCATCGGGTGGGGGACACGTTCGTTATCAATGTGGTCATCTTCATGGTCAATCTCAATTGGGTTGTCGCCATTCATGGGAACTAAGTATTGCGAGAGAACAGGTTGTTCTGCTTCGGGTGCTCCATCTCCTCCGTCGGAATGGAGAATGGAGATGCCCCTGATGAGCAAGGCGCCCTTCGAGACAATCCCCCGACTACGACAGAAAGAGTAGATAATGACATCATTCATCCGCAGCCCAATAGCAGCCAAACTACCGATGATGTCAGCCGGCATGACATCACGCAACGGCAGGCCAATGGGAACGCTGGAATGAATGACATTCCCAGGTTGCGAAGATCTGTCAGGATCGAGCTTCGCCGCAGAAATTTGGCTTGTAGTTCGCTGACTGCAACCAATCAGAATTCGCCATCCATGACCCCCCGCTGAAGCCCGTGTATAAATTCAGAAGGACCTATGCAATCTTTATGTACAAATCGACATCATTCGTCCTAACAGCTCGCTGGATTTCTCTATACATGCAGTTGACCAAGTAAATGTAGATAGTCCAATAAGCAGCCGTGTTTCCTAGATTTCCTTCAATAACAGATTTAAAAAATTCTTCATATTCTTTAACTAATGCATAACAATCTTCTTGCTTGGATATCTCGAGTAATGTACCCTTACCACGGTTTTTTTTTCACCATATTGATGATGTCGCAAATTTTTATGAGTTTCAAACAACAAATTTTCCAAGGTATTTGCAATGATTTGGTGAAGCCTAGTGCATCTGTTGTAGAATTTTCCTTTTATGAAACCATTCAGGGAACCTTCAGCTAAGATTCCTAATTCAGTTATCAAATTTTCTAAACTGGAGTCTGCAGTGAATGTGCCTATGGCACCAAAAGAAACCAGTTCAATATGATAATGTCCAAGTAATATAATCAGGTTATCAAATTCAGGCTGTTCAAGCACCTAAATATACAAGCTTTTGGAGCAACGGCAAAGTCGTAGGTGACGGGACGATAAATCATTCCACTTCAACAATTTTCAGTGATCTCTTCACTGTTGCGAGGACAACATCATTTCACGTTGGTGGTTATGAAATTGGATCTAAGTATGCCACAACCGTCATGGGCAAAGGATCTTCGACAAAGTATGAGAAAAATTAATTGAACATTGGTATATGGTTATAAATTGATGTAACGAGCCATATTATATCTAAACTATTTGCCTCTATGAATGTATACAAGTCTTTCTGCTTTTCTGATGTATCTATGTTAAAGTCAAATTTGGCGATTTAAGGTTGACATGAAGTGCGGGTGTGGTATTAAATGGTCCATCAAATCGTCGCCTTGGTTGATGAGGTCCGGTTTCATTGTTGTTATTTTCGTTGTTACTCTGTGCTCTCCGCAATACTTTCTGTGATGTTCTGGTAGACTATACCTACTGTAACATGCAAGTTATTCTTCCCATCTAAAGTCCTACAGAATACTCTGCACTTCACAATCTTCCTTCACTTTTTTTTTTTTTTTTTTTTTTTTTTTAGTTCGGTAGTTCTTGTTATTGCCGCATGGAGCCAGTGCGAATGAATATATCGGCCATAGAGGGGGGGGGAGGGTGTCCACTTTGAGCTTTCTGTCCCACCAAACTATCAATTGAAAATTTCTGTAATTTGTGTTTTTCAACAATACAGTACCTAGTCATTAGTTTGGAAACATTTTTATTCATTCCTCTTTTACATTGAATTAACTTGTTAACCCCCCCCCCCCGCCCCCTGAAACCCTTCTGTCTAGTTTCTATGGCAGGCATAAGCTTCTGTCATTATGAGTGCTGTGTACCCAAGCACCTGACCGATAAAAAAAGTAGGCGTAAATGACGAAGTTTACCTACATCTCCTCATCAAGTTGACATTTTCCTCTGATTGAAAGTTACTTGCATAATGTGTACCTCAGGTAAAGAAATATTTGAAGAATTTCCACTCAGGACTAACAGTATTTATCTGAAGTGGATGAAAATATCGGTGACTTTTTTTTTCGGTAACTAACTTCAACCTGAAACAATAATCAGCAGTTTGAAATGAATATCTCAAAGAATGTCTATTACCAGCCTACCAAGAAAAACAGGCCAAATTCAATGCATGGAGACGAACTCGTTCAAATGAAAATTACGCAAATTTTGTTGAGTCTCGCCGTGCTGCAAATAGAACTTGCCATGCAGCCGAGAGATATTACTGTAATTCCTCGAAGAGGAAACTTGAAGGAATTACTCAGCCTCATCTGTGATGGACCAAATTGGCATCATCTGTCTTTGGGTCAGGCTCTTCTTCCATTCCACCACTACTGACAACTGAAGGTAGATTGGTTACTGGCCCTAGGGAAAAGACTGAACTGCTTCATCGAACTGTTAAACCTAGGCAATCAGCTGAGGATGTCCCTCTCCCTGATACTTGTCATCCCGAACCTCTTCTTACAAACTTTGCATTTCGCTCCAAGGATGTTAAGAAAATTCTGGATAATCTTGATAGCTGGGGTGAAGATCCTGATGGTTTCTTCCCGTTGTTTAAAAAAAAAGTTCCAGTGTGTTGTCTCCTAAGGTTACTAGATTCTAAAGATTTTTATGTCGACGTAGTATCTTTATGGATGAGCGCAAGTTCAGTAATACCGTGCCTGTTCCAAAGGGCGGCATATCTGCAGACTGCAGTAACTACAGGCCAATCCCTGTTGTCCCTGTGGTCTCTAAAGTTGCTAAAAAAACTTATTTTTAAGCCAAGTATGTGGAATCTAAAGAATTGTTAGCTGATAGTCTGTATGCACACCGGAAGCAGGTAGGTACCTGCAATGCTCTTTTAAACTTGATATGCCATTTACAAGGGAACCTTGTTAAGGGTTTTGAGTGCACAGTAATTCAAATAGTGCTGCTTTCGATTTAGTAAATCATAAGGCACTTTATATTTATAAACTTCTGAATCTTGGAGTGAGTGGATATGTTTTAGGATTACTTCAAGATTTCCTTACAGGTAGGCAGTGGCGAGTTGTTGTGAACGGGATCTTTAGTGAACCAAGACCTATTGTGTCAGGAGTACTACAGGGCAGTGTTCTCGGTCCACTGTTATTTTTAGTTTATACAAGTGACATGGTTCTTGTCCTGGAAAACGAGATTGGTCAGTATGTCGATGATGCAACACTTGTGGGTGTAGTAACGTCTCCACTTTTGAGAAATGAAGCTGCCCTCAGCCTCTGTCGGGACATGGACCGGATCAGGGAATGGTGTAGCCGGTGGAGTATGAGGCTGAACTCCAGTAAAACGAAAACACTATTGATTAGCAGACCCATCCTCCCCTTCAGGTGGACGGAACTTTGCTGAACGAGTCTAAAGCTTTAACCATTTTAGGTGTAACCTTTGACTCACATCTAACTTTTGAGAAACATTTAATGATAGTTTCAGCAAATGCCGCACGAAAGTTAGGTAATGTTCATAAGGCCTCATATATTTATAACTGATACAATCATTGCAACCTGTTTTAGGTCATTTGTACTCCCTTTACTAGATTACTGTTCTCCGGTATGGGTGTCTGCTTCTGCCAAGAGATTTTTCTCTTTTAGATAGAGTGGTTCGTGGTGGTAGGTTTCTGTTTCCTAATATTAGCAGTTATGACTTGGACCATCGTCGGATGGTCTCTTATTTGTCACTTTTTCACAAGTTGTTGTTCAACAGAGATCTTTCACATTCACAATAGATCCCGATCCCCTTTATCTGACGAGAGCAACCAGATTAGCTGAACAGCGGCACCAATATGCAATAAATGTGCCACGCTGTCGAACTTCTCAGTTCCAGAGATTCTTTATTCCTCACACCATTGGACTGTGGAACAGCCTCCCGGAGGAAGTTGCGCAATTGGAACTACAGAAGTTCAAGCAAAGGAGTAATACATTACTACCCTCATACTATTCTCCTTGCATTTTAATACATTTTCATCTTTTTGTTAATTAATTTATTTTTTCTTTTACATAAAGTGGGGTCTCTTCTTTCTGTATTTCCCTTTACCTCCTCTTACTTCTTCCTAATGAACACCAGATTCTTTGGAAGCTTAAATTTCAAGGCAATGGCCCTATGTTTCCACATGAATAGGTTTCATCTTCTGAATAATAATAATAATAATAATAATAATAATAATAATAATAATAATAATAATAATAATAATAATAATAATATTTAAAATTTCATTCCTGGCACTTCAAATCGTAAAAAATTAGCTGCACTTGCGAACCTGATCACTTTGAATTAGAGATATGAGTTTCACTCATTTCTATTATTTTACCAACACAAATTCAGATTTTTCCAGTTATAGTTGAACTTGTAAAAAGAAATAGGCGCTGGTTTTCAAGTTACTATTGGAATCCAACTTTTGATGAATTTGTAAACAAATCTATAGGAATCGCATTACTCTTTCCGCTTCCGTTATATTTGGCTTGTTACGAGATTTCATCAGCTATGATATGTTTGAATGTCTAGTAAGCGAATTAAATACATATCCAGGTAGAGTATGTGCATAAATTAGCCAGTCTACAGGTACTTGAATTGCCTTCCATCTTTGTTAGATTAAATCTTGATTCACTGAGGATAATGTTGATCCCTTGTGTACAAGTTATTCGATTTCAGAGCTTGGAGGATTGGGGGTTTTTGTCAAGTTTTAGTTCCATACCTCGTTCCTCTGCCGTTGCTTCCCTCTACAAAGGAATTTGTTATTTCACAAAGGATGACGTCAGGTTAGGGTAACTGAAGATACGGCTTCACAAAGGTTAGCCAGTTATTGAGGGCTATGACTTCTACATTTGGGGTTAACTGCTTCCTTTTAAGTCTTGTTATTTGGCTACTTGCAGTTATGTGGGTATTAAAAATTTTCTTTTCACTGTTGATTTGTTCTTCTGTCATTCTGAGATGAAGCTAGTTTTTGCCAAAACAGCGTTCACGTATCCAAAGGGGTTTTTCATAATCGGATTCCCTTCTAGAGCAATAAGTGAATGCCAGTTTTATGAAGTACCCCGACCAAATGTATTGGAATGAATGCATACTCTTTTGACAGTTGCTGGTTGTGTATTGATGGAAGACAATTTGCATGTGAAACACAATGCCTTGCATATTGGCAAGCGTCTTTGATATGCATATCGAATATGTGCATCTAAAACTGACGAGGAAGCGACGGCCTTTGATCAGTATTCCAGCCTCCGTCTCGCAAATTCTCTGTCATCCAGAAACCGAACTTCGGATTATTCTACGAATAATCCGAATACTGAGGCCAGAGGAAGATGAAACTCATCCAGTCAGTCCAAAAACGAAGAAACACTAAAATGTAGGAAGACAAACAGTCAATTTTTAATAAAATTATTGATGTTTTAGGCTTAGCTCGTTCCTTTAACTTCGGACACACACACACACACACACACACACACACACACACACACTGTATAAACAAAAACCCATGCATATATATATATATATATATATATATATATATATATATATATATATATATATATATATATATATGTATATATATATATATATATATATATATATATATATATATATATATATATATATATATATATATATATATATATATATATATATATATATATATATATATATATATATATATATATATATATATATATATATATATACATACACATATATATATATATATATATATATATATATATATATATATATATATATATATACATACATACATACATACATATATATGTGCATAGGTGGATAGATAGATAGACAGAAAGCTAATTATGTCACAAAACCTTCGACGATTCCACGAGGGCACGGTGGGAGAAGTAATATTGTCTTCACCTTGCTTCAAAATGTGTTGAAAATCGCCCCCAGCTACGCAGTGCGTTCTTCTACAGAGATTGTCAGACAGGTAGTGCTCTAAAATAAAAAAGAGACAAAATGGAAAATGAATGAAACCGAAAGTTATCGAGTGTAAATGTATAAATATTTTCTTTTCCAATTTATCAAAAAAAAAACGAGTATTATAGTAAAAGAGATTATGGAAGAAGCCGCTAAGAATAGAATAAGCTTCGGAAGATTTTGCTTCCACGGGAATCTCTAAGGAAATGTTTCGTATTGATAAATGCTGAAGAGTTTTTTAATATTTACTCTTTAGAACCAAGCAACTGCACTCCATTACGCTTAATTTGTTCTCTGAACGCAGCAAAGGAAACCCGTCAGTTTTATTATACTTTTCGAACAACAAAATTTTAATCACCTTTTCATATCTTCATAAATTGCCACAAATACTCTCGTATTGCGTCTCCTACGTGGATAATTGCCACATTATTAGACAATGTAACGATTTCTGTGAATCTGTAGAGCAATGTCATTTTCTTTTTTTTGTTAATCATCTGGCAATATATCTTTAATCATACTCTCATCTAGACTGAAAGGGGTCGCTGATGGAGAGTTGGAGTGATCTGTCGCGTCATGAAACTCGCAAGGAATTAACTAGTATACCTGAAGCAGTGGTAAGAAGATTGAGACAATTTTTAATCTTGGGAATGGCTTCAGATTAGTGAGGAGCAGTTTCATTACATTTTCTTCACGTGATAAATGCTATTCGGATTTTTTCTTTTAAAGAAGTGAAGCAATGTGAATTTGATTAGTTACTAAAAAAAAAAATGCGCCGAAGTTTCTTTGGCACAAGAGAGTTTTCTGTACAGCGCATAATCAAGGCCACCGAAGTCAGATCTATCTTTCGGTGGTCTCGGTATAATGCGGAATGAGCCGCGGCCCATGAAACTCTCAGCCGGTCGTGGTGACCTGTGTTGCTGCTTTGCTAGAAGGACGATTATGGCTATCTTAAACCTTAAATAAAATAAGAACTACTGAGGAGGCTAGAGGGCTGCAGTTTGGCATGTTTGATGATTGGAGGGTGGATGATCAACATACCAATTTGCAGCCCTCTAGCCGCAGTAGTTTTTAAGATCTGAGGGCGGACCGAAAAAAGTTCGGATGGACAGACAAAGGCGGCGCAATAGTTTTCTTTTCAGAAAACTAAAAACTGAAGTAAATTTCCCAGTGGAAATTATGCTTTGAACTTAATCCGACTTCATGAAGCGGAGAGCGGATCTTCGATATTTAACGGTTACCTGGCCGAATTGACATTCTGAAGCGGGATTTTTAAAGAATGCATTAACATTGAGTTTGTTAAGGGGGAAATTTAAGAAATTTGCTTGTACAATACAGAGAAAACTGTTCCACGAATTATTTTCATTTTATGAGTTACACAAGTTATCTAGGTTTTTTCCATATAATAATGACAATTTTGACCAAAAATAATTAAAGTATGAGAGAGAGAGAGAGAGAGAGAGAGAGAGAGAGGGGAGAGAGAGAGAGGGAGAGAGAGAGATCATGTCGTAGGCAACCCCTCGTAAGAGACTTAGTTTGCCTTGAGGATTGTAACCTGCCATTAGTGACTGAAGATACTTGTTAATGTTCTACCTCATGGCTGGACAATTATCCCGCTTCGGTAGTCAGTTTTCTTCTTTGTGGTCGTGGCTTCAGCGTCCTCTCTCTTCTAGGCGTCAATCAGTTTCCTGACAGAAGGGTGTTGACAAGTAAATGAATTTTGGATAGCATTGTGCCTTCTCTCTGAACTGTAGTAATTATTTTCTCCAATATTTTTCCCTTGACGTAATTGTCAAGGTTACAGGTTAAAAAGCCAAGAAATTTCAGACCTCACAAAACAGAACAGGTAAAGATTACGATAATTTGGTGGCGATGGTGTAACGCAGTTTTTGGAGGACAGGTTCTCAACTTCTTCTAACTTGCCCGATAACTGCTAAATTATCTTTTAATCCTCGCAGTCACCGCTAGTAACCTTCATTATCAACTTAACCCACAGGGTATTTCCCATAAAACATTACGAAAAAGCACGAAGTGTCATGTACTGTAATGATTGAACGTAACAGGAATTTAATTTTGTAATAGCCATGTTAAATGCAGTATCTGTTTGGCAGATCAGATATAATTAAAATTGTTTGCTATAATTAATATATTAGTGGACGTGGCTAATTAACCTACATGAAGGTAATACTTCGTGACGGGCGAGACTGTTTGAATAGCGATATGCGTAAGAGGATCCGTCAAAACCTGTTCATCCGTTCTCGAAACATTTTCCCAATATGCGCTATACGGACAAAACATTACTTATTTTCAAAAGGTTCTGGAGAGTATGAACATTTTACTCAAAAAGCGCAGGTGTTTCAAAATTACTATAAAAATTCATTAGAGCCACAAAAATTCTGTGTATCATCTTTGTGTGGTTATCTACTCGTCGCCTTTTCAGTTAAAGCCCTAATCGGGGCCGCTGTATATACAGTATATACAGGTATATACATACATACATACGTATATATATATATGTGTGTATATGTGTATATATTATACACACATATATATATATCTATATATATATATATATATATATATATATATATATATATATATATATATATATATATATATATATATATATATATATATAATATATTTATATATATGTGTGTATGTATATATTACAGATATGCAAAATATTTTTGTTTTCGTTACTTGTTGCAAATGCGAGGCAGATGAGAGATGCCCCACCAGCAGTTAGTTTAATTCCACATCTCCCTTTTCTGGTTCACGCTTTAAACAGAGGAGAAGGTTTTCAAGGACACTGCGTGTTCTTCTCATTGACCTCTTACATTTCATGCAAAAATATTCGCTCTAAGTGATAAAAAAAAAGAGGTTTACCCCATAAGGGGTAAATACAGATCACTGCATCCACTGGCTGTTTCTGATAAATGTTCGTCACTTGCTGTCAAATTTCATGTCACTAATCTCTTTGCAAAATCTCTATTTCTGTGTCGAGTGATGCAACGAACGGAAGCTGGTAATCCTTTATTCATCGACTCAACTTCTTCCTTAATACTGTGGCAGAAAATGAACCTAATTTTATGCTGTGTAGAAAGAAACATTTATCATCCATCCCAAATTAGGTAATCGATAAGTGTAGTGCTCATAAATGCAGGCCGGGATTTTTTTTTATTTGTACCCCACAACGAACAAATGAATTAATTCTAAATGAAAAATTCTTTTTCCCAGTTATTGACAAATTTTACTCTATAAGAAGATGTCACTCAGCTGCAAGTTACAAGAAACACACACACACACGCACACACCACGAAATTCGAATTGTTTTCGGCGATCACACAATTAATCACAGCACCAAAAATGACTGAATTGATGTTACGCGGAAAGATTTAGAATGAAACTCGTGTCGAAGCTGAGGTTATCAATTTCTAGCCTTAGCAAAAAGCAAGCAAACATAAATTCCCCTTCTATTAGGTAACTGTACCCAATGCAGTAGCGTAACTGCACAAAAGTAACGAGATCACCAACCCCACAGTATTTCATAGTCGGTGACAAACGCTTCTCGTAAATCGCAATGAAGGATCACAGCACCACAAAATGAGGGTCGATGACTGCATTAAGGGCCACACAGCCACATGCGGGCAATTTGATAGCCCGCTTTCCCCTCCCTCAAATTCTTCAAATATCGTGATTTGGTCGTTCGTACTGACGAGGAGTACTTGTGATGGCGTTGCCAAATGAAAGAATTGGGCGTCATTGGATGTACCTAACAGCGATGTCTGTCACGCATTATAGACTTACCAAGCGCTCTGTTCATTTTATCGACTGGTGTATTGTGGCTGGATAATCTGATAACCTCCAGAGGGGTCATGGTTGATGCAGCTGATAAGCGGATAATGCAATCGAATTCCTAGTACCTGGAAATAATTTTATTTTAAAGTGGTTTTCATATTAAAGTAGTTTAAGGAATAATGCTATCGAATTCCTTTTACCTTCAATGAAATTTGTTTCCAAGGGGATTTATATAAGAAAGTGCCTTTACACGATTTGACATTAAGCCATTTCCCCTAGCAAGTAGTGATTCCAAAGATAAGACAACAATAAGAGCCATAGATATACTTTGGGAAAAGTATGTCGCCAAAGGTTATCCTGGGGTGAGATAGTACCTCTTGATTTGATTCAATGGCTATCACTCTGGTTTGTTAAAACAAATGGTTTATTTAATGTGGTGCTTGATAGGAATATCCTTGATTCTGCTGACAATGTGGGTGAAACTGAGCTTCTTTTATCTAGTGATGCATGTTTACAAGGATGTGGTGTAGTTGCTTACCTCCATGTTAATACTGGTCAGGTAGTTTCTTGGCATTTTATATATAGAAAAGCACGAGTCCCACCCCTTCCCCAACGCAGTTTCTACTCCCATATCTGAATGAACTGCAGCTTGCTAGGCTGTTAAAAGTGCACAATGCACTAATTGATGCCTTTAAAATACTCCTCTTAGTGTAAATTTTTGGACAGACAGTACAACTGTATTACGGTACATTTTCAGTGCCAGGGAAAAATACAACACTTTATGGAAAACAGAATATCCTTGATAAGGGATTATTCCCACCTTGATCAGTGGAGATAATGATCCCTCAAAACTCAACTCGGCAGATGAGGCCTCTAGGGGGCAACAATCATCCAGGTGGTTGCAAGGACCAGAGTTCTTGAGGCAGAGTGAATGTTGCTGGCACTTAATCTGGATGACTTGCGGATCATTACTGATGAATTGGAAATTAAGGACACTGAAACCAATCATTGAGGTCAATGGTTTACTGCGTGTTGGAGGTAGACTGCAAAATTCTATTCGGGACTATGACACAAAGCATCGGTACTATGACACAAAGCATCCTATAATATTACCAAGGGGCCATCTCATTACAAAGTTGATAATCAAAGACTACCATAAGAAAATGGGGCTTATGGGTAATAAGAGGCAACAGGGTTGTAAGACATGTCTTGAAGGACTGTGTAACATGTCATAAAGTTCAAAGTCAAAAGCTTGACCAATGCCTGGCTGATTTACGAAATGAACATGTTGCAGGTTATGACCCTCCATTTAACAATATTGGCCTAGGTTGTTTTGGTC
>JANJGK010009637.1:0-7500 GCA_039081455.1 Macrobrachium rosenbergii
ACATATAATATATGGTTCTCTCTCTCTCTCTCTCTCTCTCTCTCTTTATATATATATACTCATATATAATATATGGTTCTCTCTCTCTCTCTCTCTCTCTCTCTTTATATATATACTCATATATAATATATGGTTCTCTCTCTCTCTCTCTCTCTCTCTCTCTCTCAGGAACGTCTTACGAAGAGTTACTTCTTAGGGTCCTCTCGAAACTCGAATAATTCCAAGCGTCCTTCATTCCTATTTCTAGGAATATGGAATCCTCTTATTCTTCTAATGAATCTAGACCATTTTCTTGATGCATTATGTGACTTGATGTACTTTGTATCTTAATGTGTCCTGTATCTTGATGTATTCTGTACCTTAATGTATTCTGCATCGTAATCCATTTTGTATCTTGGTGTATTCTGTATTTTAAAGTTTCTGTTTCTTAATGTATTCTGTATCTGCTGCTCCAAGGCCTCATTAATTTGTGCTTCACTGTGACGGGGTCAAGTTGGGTGACCTTTTCAATGACCTTTGTTTGACCTTGTTTGACACCTGGGGTCATCCGCTCATTGACCTGTTTGTCTGTCTGTCTGTCTGTCTGCTTTAGACTTTTAGATTTTACTTAATTAAATTTCTCTTTACCTGAGGAATTTTTTTTATTTAGTTTGTAGTTTTCTTTTTGCTTTTGTAGTCCTGGGGTCATGCGTATATTATTATATAAATAATTTATATATATATATATATATATATATATATATATATATAAATATCGCTGTTGTGGTTAGGCAACACAGCACAGGGCTCACGTTTGCTAGTCCTGTAGAAATCTCCCAGCCTACCGCCCAACAGTCCACCCAGCTATAAATGGGCACACATCGTCTGCTTGTAGAAAATGCTGTGAAAAGATGTTTTCCGAAAGTGCTGTTAAAATGCTGTTCTAAGGTGCTGTTAAAATGCGGTTCGAAAGTGCTGTTAAAAATGCTACTCGAAAACACTACTAAAAGATGCTGTCCAAAAATGTTGTGGAAATATGCTGTTAAAAATGCTGCTCGAAGCTGCTAAAAGTTTCTGTTCGAAAGTTCTGTCAAAAAATGCTGTTATAAAATGTTGCTAAAAATGCTCTTGAAGTATGCTGCTTGAAATGCTGTTAAATATATTGTTCGAAAGTGCTGTTAAAAAGCTGTTAGAAAATGCTGTTCGAAAGTGCTGTTAAAATGCTATTCGAAAGCGCTATTAAAATGCTGTTAAAAATATTCGAAATTTCTGCTAAAAAGATTTTTGGAAATCTTGTCAAAATGTTTTCCGAATGTGCTGTTAAAATACTATTCCGAAATATTGTTAAAAGATGCTGTTCAAAAATGATGTTAAAAATGCTCTCCGAAATTGCTGTTTAAAATGCTCTTTGGAAATGCTGTTAAAATGCTATTAGAAAGTGCTATTAAAATGCTGTTGGAAGATGCTGACCGAAAGTGCTGTTAAAATGCTGTTCGGAACTACTGTTAAAAAGGCTGTTCAAAAGGACTGTTAAAATGATGTGAAAGACTACTGTTCAAGGTTCAGCTAAAACGCTGTTCGCAACTACTGTTAAAATGCTCTTCGAAAGTGCTTTTAAAATGTTTTTCAAAAGTGTTAAAATGCTGTTAAAATGTTGTTCGAAAGTGCTGTTAAATGCTGTTCGAAAATGTTATTAAAATATACTGTTAAAATTCCGTTCGAAATGTTAAACATGCCGCTCGAAAATGCTGTTAAAATATGCTGTTCGAAAATGCTGTTAAAATACGCAAAAATGCTGTCAAAAGGTTCAGTCCTAAAATGCTGTAAAAAAATCTGTTCGAAAATGATGTTAAAATGCTGTTCGAAAGCGCTGTTGAAATGATGTTCGAAAGCGCTGTTACATTCTGTTCGAAAATGCTGCTCAGAAATGTTGTCCACCTTAAAGAAGAATCCCTTCAATTCTCTTGACATTCTTTCAGAAATTCTCTGCGAATTTCGTGACGGCGAAGCAAAAATGAAGAAAGAGTGAAATCATATTTGAAAGATAAAGCATAAAACAGGATTTGAAACACACACACACACACACACACACACACACAGAGAGAGAGAGAGAGAGAGAGAGAGAGATATATATAAATAAACGCCACTCTGGAGAAGCATTGGCAAGATTTACTGTCCATTAAGAAGACGAATTCGACACAAGGAGAAAGGTGAGGAATCCTTTCCTCTCAAAAAGGAAACTTTTTCTGAGCGAGATAAGAGGACGAAGAATCTCGTCCTCCCCCCCCCCAAAAAAAAAATAATAAAAATAAATAAATAAAACCTGGGGAATCTTCCAAGAGCTAAAAACCTCAATGACTTGAAAAGTTGTTTTATCTCAGACTCGTTTCTGCTTTGGTTCCATCTCACTATCTGAAACAGACTGTGTGTCGCCTAAGAGAGTGTCAGTATCGTCAGTGCACCTCACATGGTACACTGTAGGCATTAATAGAGGGTTTTTGCAGCGTCCATTCGGCCCCTAGTTACACCACTGTTTAGCCTTTTGCTTGACCTCCATTCCCTGTTTCTTCAGTCTTAAGGTAACATTTTTTTCTCTCCCAGTTTCACCTTTAGATTATTGTACTTCATCTCCTTTATTTTGTGGATCTCTTTATCATGCTGTCCAACCGCTCAAACTCCCTCTTTTAGAAAAGAGGCCACTTCCCCCTACGTGTTTTTTTTCTTACCGTTCCCCCTTTAGAAAAACATGACAAGACGAAAAACTGTGAGGCAAAAAATACGACTGAAATCAAATAGATCAGAATTTTTCCCCTCCACAACAAGTGAAAATACTTCTGGCATGAAAAAATATGTGCTGTAGATGATTCTTTTATGAATGAAATACATAAACCTTTCGACTAGACTCAATGGAAACCTGCTTCTTGGATAAACAAAATGTTTGTTTAAACTTTCCTGTCAAAGTTTTTTTTATTTTCTTTAGAAGTAAATCGCCTCAGACGCGATGAATGTTTACTTACAAAATGAGCCGCTATTCGCTGAAGTAAGTTTGAGACAACTAAAAAAATAAATTAAACAAATTTCATCTGTATCGTTCGATTCCGTAAAACTTCGGTTGTGTACAAATTCAACTACAAATACAAAGTTTGTTTTGCTTTTATTGGTCAAAAAGGGATTTGATGTCTGAGTGAACTTTAAACATGACTGAGTGAACGTTACAAAGAGGGTCAAGATTCCTGTGAAGTTTCTGTGGTCTCTGATATAACGTAGATGCATAAGGTATAGGCCTACGTTTTGAATGTCTCAGATGTCAAAGTTTTTTAAATAGTTTTCTTCCTGAGTGAAGCTATGAACTTGTTTAATATGTTAGTGTGTGTGTAGACTGTTTTGTTACTTTATTCTGCATTAGGTAACGTGAATGTAACACAGGTAAATAGAGAAACAATTTAATCTTATGAATCGATAACTGGTAGTCAAGAGATTGATCAGAATTGTTCTCAGTAGCCATTCATTTTATTTCATGTTAATACACCAGTGATTATTATTTCATCATTTCTTAATATATATATATATATATATATGTGTGTGTGTGTGTGTGTGTGTGTGTGTCAGTAGTCCACAGGAGAAAAGAGAATAAAACACTCTAATAGCTCGATAATTTCGCCTTCCAGTAGGCCTCTTCAAGAGCTTTATTACAACAAAACAAAATAAGTACACACATAAAAATCACAGACATTGTTTCTCCACCGGAAACAAAAATAAACGAACAGTTGTCAAAGTTAAAATTAGGTTGTTTAGATCATAAACAAATGACCAAGAATTAGGAATCCAGAAAAATTAAGAGAGAACTATTCAACGATTTTGTGATAGGTCATTTAAAACCTTTCTCTGAATTTTTACTGTTGGGAAACAATGTGAAGGAATAGAGGGTCTAATTTATATATGCACTGACTAATATAAAAGTTTTTTGTTTGCTAAAACTTATGCAAGGCTTTTCTAACAGATTTCTTGTCATCATATCTTTTTCTTTTAATAATATTTCTGTTTATTTCTGTTTAGTTCCAAAGAATAGGACAGCCACAGTTTTGCACATGTAAAGTAACAGCACTGTTTGGAGAATTTGTTCTTACACAATATCGATGTCGGGAAATTCTCTTCAGGTGGAATTTGCCACATTCACAAGGGATTTTTAAACCACGCCTTCTTCTTGTTTGGGGCTGTTGCAAATGGCTACTGTCTTTCCTATGTGTTGGTGGGAAGAAAAAGACTACTTTAAGGTTTAATATTCTTAAAGGATAAACAGTACCACTGAATGAAGGGTGGAAAGGGAGAACCAAAGTATTACTCATATCATATTCCTTTTTGGTGTTTGTTCTATAATACGTTTGTTTAGCTAGGAATAAAGATTGTTTTATTTCCCTGATTGAAACGGGGTGTCTGCTCTCAAAAGAAGCAAAATTCAATAATATGAAGGATTTTTGTGAAACTTCTGAGAGCACAATTCCTTCCCATTCCTTTTCTCTGTCTCGAGAATACATTAGCTTCACCGCCACTTGGCACTGAATTACTCTGATTTGAATTTAATGTTGGAGTAATAAGGGTTTGTAAAAGCAGGAATGAAACGATGGGCAGGTTTGGAGTGGGATGGGGGTGGTGGAAGTAGGGAAAGGGGAGAGGGAGTGAGATCAAAATTTATTCTGAAACCAATTTCTTGAAGATTATATATATATATATATATATATATAATATATATATATATATATATATAATATATATATATATGAATTTATATATATGTATATATATATTCTATCTATCTGTATGTGTATATATGTATGTATATATATATATATATATATATTCTATCTATCTGTATATATGTATATGTATATATATATATATATATATGTATATATTTATATATATATATTCTATCTATCTGTGTATGTATATGTAATATATAATATATATATATATATAATTGAATAAACTAACGCCTTAATATACACACGATGGCACACAGAAAATCACTGATAAAGACAGAGAGCAAAACAGAAAATGGGCGATAACTAACTAAGCGATCCCAGATGTCAATTTTGAACGATCGTCGTCCACACGAATTAAAGTGTTTATCACATACAGTACTGGGCAAAAAGAACTAATCGAGATCTTGACCTCGCATAACAACCGTTGAACGAAATGTCTAGATAATTAATGCGAAACATTGGGGGAATTATACTAGATTTTGGCACCGAATGAATAACTATATATATGAAGACTCTGGAAACAGAGCCAGTTAGAAAAAGGCACCAGGGCCGGGAGTGTGTGAGATGTGAGGAGAAGTGACAGTGAAAGCTCGAAGTGTCTTCTGAACGTATATCAAATTTCTGAATGCCCACAGACTCAGTGAAAATCTAAGTCCAAGAATTTTACAATGTGCCTTTTAAGATAAAGACTCTGTCACTACCCATTGAAAATTGGAAAATTTATATATAGTTTGAACCCAAAACAAATGTATTTAAGGGGAAAATAATTTTCGTTAACTCAAGATACATAAAAGGAAACACTTGTGAAAATTTGGAAGACAGCCGGCATCTGAGCACGATAAGTGAAGCTCCAACATATATTTATATATCGAGCAACTTGTTCGTAGGGAAGTGAAAACATGCAGTACAACAGACAGTTTTCAAGAAGTGAATACCTTCCCCACTACATATACGTACATATATACATGCATTCACCCTGGTTTGTTCGTTTTTATCAAACGAATAAAGATATTTATCATTTTACAGCACAAAAATAGCGTAAGATCACAGCTTCGTAAAGGTATAAGCCTCATGTGTTTCTTTTTCTAAAAGAGCCTCACATTTGTTCCCAAAATTTCTGAGCCTCCGGAACTGAAATATTCCCTCGGTGCCTGTCACAGATATTATACCCAAAATCCATGGAAGAAAATGCACTTAGCAAAAATTGATTTTGGCAAACATTGCCAAAATCAGTTTTTGACCACATTTCTTATATTTCAGTAACGATAAACAAATTTTCTCTCATTCCATCAAAATTGTCTGTTTTAAGAATTCCCGAATGAACACACCAAAATAAGTTAAAATAAAAGGCATAATCAAATTATAATAAATCCATTTCACCAAATGATACCCAAACCACATTTCTCACCCAAGAGATCCAAATGTTCTCTCTGTGCCAAAACCAAAAAGATCTTCTTTAGTTCCTCCTGAGCAAATCCTCTGGGAGGAAGGTCAGGCAAGGCGGAGGTATTGCTTCTGACTCTGACTGTAATTGGGACGAGAACAATGATCACTACTTATGGGAAGTTGAAGTCAAGGCCAAGTCTACCAGATGAACGCAGTGTTTAATGGACTTTTTTTTTTTAGCCACCCTGTCAGTCAGTCAGTCTAGCCCCGCACTTCAGGCCAGCCCTAGGAGAGGTGTTAATGAGCTCAGTGGGCTGGTTAAACTAAGGTATACCTACTTACTTACAGGAGGAGGAACCCAGTCAACCAGCGGTGGACGAGCCTCGAACAGGCAGTTCCTGATCAGGGCTGACAACATTATGCTTTTATTCAGGGGTGCCAGCATGGCCCTATTAATCAGGGCTACCAACACAACTGTTGTGATCAGGGGTACCAACATGTTATGTGAATCAGGGTTGCCAACACAATCATTTCTATATATATACATACATATATATATATATATATATATATATATAGATTGAAGTGAGTGTGTAACACACCATTTATTGAGGTGAAAAGGACAAGCAGTGCAGAAGTGCAATTTGGCTTTGCAGATCAATGTCAGTACCTTTCACTTCACTGCTCATGTGCATTGCACATTCACACTTCACTTCTGTATTGATTGCCACTTAATTGCACTTCTGCATTGATTATCACTTCACTGCACTTCTGCATCGATTTCCACTTCAATGTACTTGTGCATTAATCTCCCTTTCAGTAACCTGTGCATTGATTTCCATTTCAATGCACTTTTGCACAAACTTCCACTTCAGTGCACTTGTGCACTGATATCTGTTTCAATGTACTTGTGCACTGAATTCAACTTTAATGCACTTGGTCATTGAATTCCACTTCAGTGCACTTCTGCATTGATTTCTATTTCAATGCACTTGTGCATTGACTTCCACTTCAATGAACTTTCGCATTAAATTCCACTTCAGTGCACTTGTGCATGAATTTCCACTTCAGTGCAATTGTGCATTGATTTCTACTTCAATGCACTGGTGCGTTGATTTCCAGTTCAATGCACTTTTGCATAGACTTTCACTTTAATGCACTTGTCCATTGATATGCACTTCAGTGCACTTTGCATTGATATACACTTCAATACACTTGTGCATTGATATCTACTTCAATGCACTATAGCATTGATTTCCATTTCATGGCACTTGTGCACTGATTACCACATGAATTGATTACCACTTCACTGCATTTGTGCATTGATTTCTGCTTCAGTGCACCTGTGCATTGATCTCCACTTCAATTCAGT
>JANJGK010009637.1:12500-20083 GCA_039081455.1 Macrobrachium rosenbergii
ATGTATGTATATATATATATATATATATATATATAATATGGAATAAAAAATATTTCCTCAGCACCTATCACAAGTATTATTCACAAAATTTTTTCATTGACAAATGCGTGGAAAAACTTTGTGCAAATTCCAAAGGTCAAAGTGACATGTTACAATATCCCTAACATTTCCGGAACAAAAAGGAACATTCTGATTTCGTCCGAATTTTTTTCTTCACGAACTCCCGAACAAATGCACAAAATTAAATACGATAATTGTTTGTGTAATCATATTGGAATAAATTTATTTTCTCAAATGAAACGAATATCCTATTTTACTTTTAAGATAATCCATTTCTCCCCTCGACTATTAACCCAAAATAATCTTCTGTTTCTCCTTCGCAAATTCTGCGGAGATACGATAATTTCCCTAGGCATCCATTACAAAGGAGAATACTATGAACTGAGTATGGCTATGTTCATTCACAGATAAACCATACTATTCCAAGACTTCACGAAATCTCATGTTGAGTCTAACAAGCGTAAAAACGACATGGGCAAGGCCAATTTCCAGAGAGAGAGAGAGAGAGAGAGAGAGAGAGTGAGAGGACTGAAAATAACTGGAAATCCCCTAGAAACCTTTACTCAGAGTTTCGCGACCTTCACCTAAATCCACTGAATATTTTCTGACTTCTCGACATTAACTGTGACAACCAGGACTACCGAGATAAGACCTTCCTGATTTATGCGTCCCCGCGGAGAGAGAGAGAGAGAGAGAGAGAGAGAGAGAGAGAACACTGTCAAAGAAGAGGCCACGTTAACAAAATCAAAGCGATGGTCTGGATACCGTACGGACACACTGCAGTTTTACTGGAATTCCTAAACTTATCCTCTTAGAGAGACAGATTTCCCGTTTAGTCCAAATCCCTGGTTCCGTAAACGACGAAATAAGGAAGAAGAATTAACGAGAATAAAAGAGCATCGATTTTCGCTAATTCTCTCATAAATCATCCTTTATCACCCTTTCAGGAAACACTTTTATTTCCTCCTTTATTGTAAAAGGAAGCTCCATTTACGCTGGAGATGAAGAGGCAGGAAATTGTCCTGTGAAAACTGCTGCCATTTTGCTATCTCTAACTGCTAAGACATTTTTACCGTGGTTAAATTCAGCTTTAATTCCAGCATTTATGGGTATAAGAACCTTATTGTCTTTCTAATAAATTCCCTGTTTTAATGATTTAGTGACGTTAGCAAATAAGACGAAACTTTAACAAAGTTCACAAAATAATACTGATTAATATAAATCAAACTGTCACGGTGACTATTGTGTAATATTCTCTTTGATGGATTCAAAAGTGTTCATGTACAACAGAAAATTGTTTTCATTTCTGTGTGATTCAATTCCCGACTTTTATAATGTTTCTGGATGTGACTATTATATATACAGTATATATATATATATATATATATATACATGTGTAATGTTTTCGAAAATATTAATGTTCTGAAAAGCCAGCTGAAACAACACATTACTTTGGAATGAGTTCACGGAAAAACTACAGTTAGATTAGGAATCCTCATTTTCTACTCTGATGATTCTGATTCGTTCCTTGATTAGGAAATGTCAATGATTAGAACATTCCTGTGATTGGAGTTTGTTAACAGGATACTGTATCAGGTTTCCCGAGAACAAAAGTCTCATCTATACGAAAATGTGTGAGATCATTCTCGATTGAAAATCTTGAAAACTGATCTCTTTCCTCAGGTTTCAGGGGACATTTTGGCCCGAGAGAACCGAGACATTCTGTGTATAGATGACACCTTGCCTTTGAAGAAGTCTCGAGAGCAAAGAGGCTGTCTGTTGTCTGTGTTTATTCAGAAAAGTGGCAGGAAGATTTTGCTTAAAATAAAATGGTATAGTTTAATTTTTGTAGCAAAAGCCATTCGTTTAAAAGTTTTTCGGAAAGGCAAAGAAGAGTTTGATGAATAAAAACGAGGGTAAAGGGAGTCACGAATTCAAGTAGAGATTGTACTACATTGAATCAAGCTGGCTGTATGTGCAGTCAACTCTCATTCATAACATTATAGAAAACAATAAAGCATCGCCAGTTTTGCAAACACAAGGAGTCAGATACGTGCCTGTGTGGACTATTATGCAAGACGGCATTAGTCTTTGTAGTCGTTTATCTTGTATAAAAAGAAAACCCTTACACAATAATACAGGAACAAGAGGCAGATATTTTGTTTCTGTCAAAGAAACGCTTCTTTGATGATGTATAAATTATGCATTTTGAGTCAAGAACAACACGAAGGAAATATTCAGTGATAGAAAGCAAAAGAATATATATATATATATATATATATATGTGTGTGTGTGTGTGTGTGTGTATATATATTTTTTTTCTTTTTTCTTTTTTTTCACACACAAGAATAAGGGGCAACGAATGAATAGAAAGTTGCCCTTTACGTAGAAAATTTCAGCGAAAACATCAGTTGACTGAGTGAATCTTGAAACTGTTGCTGTTGCTATTTCTGTCTCATCCTCAGTACATATCCCTTCTAGGCGACTGCAGAAGTTAGAGTAACTTGCCCCTAGCCATAAAAACTCCTCAAAATAAAAACTAATAATTGCAAAATGTTCTTGGAATGTTTTCTTTGCAATAATTCAGATCCACCAGATTTGCAGAAATGCCAGAACGAAAGGTGGAGTTGCTTTGCCTTCCTCAGGACAGATCTGCTCAGGAAATGTATAGTTGCATGATGATGATGTACATCACATGCAATGTAATGACAGGCAATGCTTGCTGACTTATGACAGCATCCCTATTTCAGATTATTTGAAGAAAAAGCTCTAACTTCATATCTATGGACTTGACACATATTCATAATAATAGGATTCTAAATTTTCCTTAAAAACAATTAATATATCATTAACGATAAAACCAATCTTCCTTTTCATTCTGTGGAGTGAAGGGGAATTTTATCCTTATGTACTGAGCATCCAGTATCCTACATTGCACCTTTCACGTATTTTATGCTCAAGTGTATTTTTCACTTAGAGAAACAAAACGCAATAAATTCTTCCTAATGGAGAACAGGGGACCACTCCACGTCTTGCATTTACATTCTAGAACAACAAATATTTTACAATTGATTAAAAAAAGTGGAATGATGCAAATTGAATGGCCAACATTCGTATCGGAGAAAAGGAATTTATCCTGAAAATACGTTCATCTGTTGATTTCGTTATAGCAGCCATTTTATATGGCTGCAAAGAAATATGTTTCGGTTTTAAACCCAACTAACGGGAATAAAATTATAGTTGATACAACACTAGCTTTGCTGGAATAAAGGAAGTTTTACATTATTTTTTTATAATAAGCTTGACTATTGCTTTCTTACTATTATTTATTCAGAATCCCTGAGGAAATATAAGATTGTCTCGTTCCGAAGGAATGTCGGTTTCCGAAACATTTTCCTTTTTTTCTCAAAGGAAAAGAAGCTTCAATCCAGTAAATGTTCTCAGAACAGAGCTTTGAAGAAAACATTTACTGAATAAGCAAATGTTATGTTAATTATATGATAAGGGCTTTTAAACACGATATGTTAGTTGTAAATTAGGAGATAAGAGTTGATAAATATACTTTTATGAGAGATGAGGCCTATTTAAATTTACCTTAGAATTAGTTTTCCGTGCCTAAAGGCTCAAGGAGTAGTGGTGGGGGGCCCCTGTCTTTCTGTCAATTTTGAGAGAAAGGCCAGAGAGTAAATAGGGATCTCGCTCAAATCATTACACCAGTACTTGAACATGGAAATTGTATCCTATATCAAGAATGAACACATAAACACACAAAGATTAAAGAGTTACTTGATACTGTACTCTGTGTGAATAATTAAGTGTCCTAACCACGCCCAGTTTACCTGAGACTCGAGAGATAAACACTTCAGTAAAAGCAAAAAGGAATTGTTATTAACTCTGAGGGAGGGAGAATGGGGAAGGAAAGCACTTGTTTTCCTTATCGAATTATTATTCTTTTTCGCTCATCAACGCTCGTTTGAAAATCCCTGAGCCATAATTCTCCACCTGAGAGAACTCCCCAAAAAGTGTGAGTTCAAAACTATTTTTTGTTTTTACTATCTGTTACCCTATAGTGATATAAATTCCAGTTTATTAAAAAAAATGTATAACAATTATATCTGGTTATGCAAATATCAAATTTTGAATAAAAAATATAAGATTTGGGTTATTTTAAAGAAAAAAATCTTTGAGTAAAAAAAAAGTCTATGGCATGCTATCTTGTCTAGCCAAAAAATATATATGGCCTTTTTCTCGTGGAGTTATGGTTATATTATGCACCCATCTCGCACATGCCTGCAAAATTACCATGTGTTGCAAAGTACTTGCACCAGAATGGAATGGACAGCTGTATTTAGCGTCCAAATGGCTTGAGTGTAAATCCTGATGCTACTTTTATCCCCCCTAAAAGTTTTTTCTCTTCTAATTTATACTTTTTTTTTCTTCTAATTTACATTTCTTTAGGCATTATTTAGCTGTTGCCTGTATCACCTACTATTTGGTCCATTCTGGAATGAGAGAGAGAGAGAGAGAGTTGAAAATAACTGTAAATCCCGCGCCCCCGTGAGGAGAGAAACGTTAATTCAGTGTGGGAGGCCTTCATAAAATACCGCTGCATGTTTTCTGACTTCTTGACACTGACTGTGACAACCAGACTACCGAGATAAGAATTTTCTTTGCCGTTATTATTTATCCGCAGAGAGAGAGAGAGAGAGAGAGAGAGAGAGAGAGAGGTACACTGGATAAACACCGGAGTTGAGTTTTAATTAACTTCAAATCTTTTGAGAATGGTTGCTGCTCTTAACCGATTTTTACACAAATGATGATATTATAATTTCCAAGTCTCTAATGTCAAGTTTGAAAAAGATGAAAAAGAAAAGTTACTAATTCAATTGGAGGGTTCCATTAATCAACTCTGCGTTTTTATTAGTGTTGAATCTTTAAATCTTTACAGTCTTGTTTTAAAGTGTATATAAAACTATTTACAAAGTCTTTTATTGATGAAAAGTCTAACAAATTCAAAGTGGCTTAAACATTCAAGCCAAGGCTGATGCATTGATAATTGTATCCTTGCAGTATTAAAGAACAAATTGCCGAGAATGTTCAGTGTATTTAACGAAAGTAACACACTGATGTGGCCTACAAACGAGAGCCAACACAAATATGTATTGGTTGTGTACAGTTGTATTAGATTGTTCTGCAACAAGAACCGAGTGTCAAAACTCTGCAGAGGGAAAGGAAGGGTCACAATAAGGCTGACTAATGACTATTTAAAGTCTTCATTTAAAAGTTCCAGAGTTATAGACTTCTGTTTCGTTAGGTTTTGCATAAGGTTCTTTTTATTTATCTCTGGAATGTAAATATAGTTAAGTGTAAAGGAAGATTCTAATTGGTTTTCTTTATGTAATGTGGAATGGAAGTGTATGATATACTGTAATTCCTTCTTGTCTTTTCCTATAAATTCCTTCCTACTCTCTCTCTCTCTCTCTCTCTCTCTCTCTCTGTATTTATTTAAAACCATCCATTGCTGGGAAATATGAAATTAATATATAAAATTAAGATAAATTGGCCATTTACAACCCTCAAGAAGGTCGAAGGTGGGCAACGTGACCTCCTTGTGATTATGGTGATGCGGGTTCGTTTCCCGCCACCGGGCATCAAAGTCTCTCCAATTTCTTGCGCTTGGATCTTACGGCTTTGTAGTGACAAGCATATCCAAAAAAAGCACGAAGAATTCGATATATATATATATACATACATACATACTATATATATATATATATATATATATATATAATGTCCATATATACATACCAGTACATAAGACATACATGAATTAAACCAGGCGGGATAATCTCGTAAAGGGGAAACGGCTGATGAAGAAAGTATAATCGTTGTTTGTGGAGTCACAGTGGGTGGACGTCAATTCAGGCGGAAGAAAAAACAATTAAAAAGGGGGGGTTGAAAAACGGGAACTTTAATAAAAGCGTGCATAACACACAGATGGAAATCCATTATATTATCTAGGATTTTGTGAAATATAATAAAATGTCATGTTTTTACTCTAGACGAAATATACACTTAAATATTCTCTAAATTAAGAAAATGCGGATTTCCAGCCCTTCAGATTATTTTACAAAAAAAATAGTTTAATGCTCTTTCAGCCCAAAGGACTGTTTCATCAGGCCTGTACAATTTTCATATATCTACCATCCATTTGTAACTTATTGTATTACTGCTCATTTGAACATTGAATATATTCAAATTCATGCTTTGCAATTACAATCTAAAGGCAGCAATTTTTCTATTAATAGTAAGTATTTATCGCCTGGAGCAAAAACAAATAAATATACATCTGAAAATCATATATAGATCGTGTTCGATTATTATTATTATTATTATTATTATTATTATTATTATTATTATTATTATTATTATTATTATTATTTAGAATCTTATGGAACAAACCCACCACAGGGGCCACTGACTTGAAATTGAGGCATCCGAAGAACATGGTGTTCATGAGAAACGAAGTGCCGGATGGTAAAAAATAAATACAGAAAAAAGAAATCACGTATTAGAAATGAAAAAATACATTAACAATTAATAAATAAATAGATAAAAGTGTAAGTAACTTATTAAAATACAAGGAGACATATTAGGGTAATCATGCACTGCATCACCCAGCGAAGATGCCAGTGCATTACTACACTAATACAAGTCTCCCTGTATTTTAATAAATTACTTACATTCTTATCTATTTATTTGTTTATTGCTAATTTATTTTTTTCATTTCTAATACGTGATTTCTTTTTTCTGTATTTCCTTTTACCACCTGTCACTTCTTTCTCATGAAACACCATGTTCTTCGGATGCCCTCAATTTCAAGTCAATGGTTCTTGTGGTGGGTGTGTTCCATAAGAATAGGGTTCATCTTCTGAATAATAATAATAATAATAATAATAATAATAATAATAATAATAATAATAATAATAATAATAATAATAATAATAATCGAGCAAGAATCTATATATGATTTTCAGATGTATATTTATTTGTTTTTGCTCCAGGCGATAAATACTTACTATTAATAGAAAATTGCTGCTTTTAGATTGGAATTGCAAAGCATGAAATTAAATATATTCAATGTTCAAATGAGCAGTAATACGATAAGTTACAAATGTACGGTAGGTGTATGAAAATTATAGAGGCCTGATGAACAGTCCTTTGACCTGAAAGAGCATTAAACTATTTTCTGGTAAAATAATCTGAAGTGGCTGGAAATCCGCATTTTTCTTAATGTAACAATTAACAGCACCTAATTTGATTTCAAGAAAAATGAGTTCGTTATTTCATAGGAAGCAGCAAAGAAACACAATCCCATATGACGACCCAGAACCAGAATGATTGTTTCGACGAACACTCGAGGGAAATCTGTCTTGTCCTTGTTAGCCTCGAAGGGAACATTTCGGAAACGAGGTTTCAAAATGAACTGGGAATTTTTTCAGAAGCAAAATTCTCGTGAATCT